>JBBPPX010000252.1:0-38793 GCA_038092235.1 Leccinum boreale | reverse complement strand
TATGATGCTGGGATTGATGAGGACCGTGCCGTCCAAGGAAACTGAAAAACTGTGACGTGCGCGACTCGCTGCCGCCGCCGCCAACGGCACTGCCAGTGCTCGTGCTCTCGCGGCGTTCCTGAAGCGACGGCGTCACCGACAACGCAGGCGAACGTGGCGGGGACGTTGGCGCCAACGATCCCGTGTCGAATGACGACATAGACATCCTGTTCGCCGTTGCCGACGCGGATGCGGACGCTTGCCTCTTCTTGAACGTCTCGTATCGCTCGAACGCGTCGTCCGGGCGTATGACACCAAAGGCGGAAGTGGCAGCGGCGCTCTCGTCCTCCATGGCGGAAAACGTCTTTGTGTGTCCGCCACTGGCTTTGCGCTCCCTGCGCGGCGACGAGTCGCTCGTACCAGTAAGGGGAAGGTCGAGCGTAGGGATCGGGGGGAGGTCCTTTGTCCGTATACGGTCCCTGTGTCTGTCAGCGTCCACGTCCACGTCCAAGGCCTCACTTCCAATGACGACCTTCAACCCAGCAGCGGCAGCCTCGAGCACCCTCCGTCGTGCCGTCGAACCGGGATGCGGTGGCACACCCTTTAAGCCATGATGAGCACGACCGCGGTGGTCCAGGTCCGGGTCCAGGTCGTCCAGGTCGTCCTCGTCGCTCAAGCTCGTAGGAGCCGGTGCCTCTCGATCATGAGAATCAACTTCGTCCAACGAGTAATACGCATCCTCTTCTTCCTCCTCCTCATCGTCAGACCCATCCCCGTACATCAACGACGACGTCCAAGACATCCTATCCCTCGCGCCACCCAACAACTCGGACACGCGTACGGTCGATTTTGACTCTGATGGCCTCGTTTTCGATCTCGATCTCGCTCTCCGTGACGGTCCTGCTCGCGGACGGACGTCCCGTGGCGACGTGTCGGGCGTGCTGTAGTAATCAGCGTTGACTCCGTCGCGGTAACGGTAGTGGTAGTCGGAGGAACTTTCACTCCTGCCATGATTGGAGGGGTCGCTCGGTGGCGTTACTGCCAGTGTCTGGCCCTGGCTAAAGTTGGTCCCACCCTGCTTACTCCCACGCTGTCCGTCCCCAACATCGGTGTCGGCGATCGTGTCGATATCTACACATCGTGGTGTCCCCATGTACCCACGCATATGTGACCCAACCAAAAAAATCATTTTTTTTCAAATGTCGGGCACGAGGTGGTCGGAACGTTCGATCGTACGATCGGTTAGTCATCCGCCCAAGTTCCCAACATTCAGTCGAGTCACGTTGACGAATAAAAAAGAGCGCACGGGGTAAGGGCAAAGGGTGGGTGGGATCGATGAGGCACGCATAAAACGCGCGATCAACGACGATCGATGGACCAGACCGGTTGATGACGATGATCCGACGATCGATAGATAGAGTAGCAACAAGAATATCAGAGTGGTAATCGTGTAACAAAACGTGACACAAAAAAAGAAAATGTATTTCAGCCTATATCCATCCCAGCACGCAAAGGAGAGAGAGAAGAGAAAGAAGGGCAAAAGAGAGAACTCAAGGGTTGATGGGAAAGGGCGTCCTGTCTTTCCCTTCCTCTTTTTTTTCTTTCCCCCAACCACTCGAAATGAAATATGCACTAACCCTCGGTCAATTCGACGTACGCGGCAGGTATGACGTACACCCGCCCATCGCACTCGACCTTCCACCAGTCTGTTTCAGAACGATTGACGATCGTGAGCGCGTCACCCTCGTGCAGCCTAAGCTCGTCCGCGTTCGTGCTCTCGTAGGCGTACAGTGCCGTCGCGGAAACTATGTTTCAATTTTCATTAGTCGGTCGGTCAGTGCAGCCCAAGTAAGAGAGAGACGCATAGAAGGAACGATGCCGCACCTTGTTCCACCTTTTCGACATATGTCTGTGGGAAAAAGCCAGCTTTTCCGTCCGCAACCGTCTTGCCGTACCACCAATCACCACCGGATTTGCTTGGATGAGCAACAATGATCGTGTTCATGTCAAAGGCTGCACAAGAAAAACACTCGAACCTTGAGCGACTCGACCACGAAAATGAAAAATAAAATAAAACGGACCTAGGTCCTCGGGGCGCTGTCCTTCATAAGGATACAACGATCTGACCCGCAACTCTGTACAATTTCAGAGTGAATCCTGACACCCAGAAAAAGCCCCACCACACTCACTTGTAGAGACATCAACATCCGCCATCATCTCATTATCCTCGTGGTGCGCATGATCGGATACCTGGATAGCAGGTATCGGCAGCTCCTCCGGCTCTTCATCCTCTTCGGCAGTCGCAGGAAGATGATCCACCTCCCGCCTGTTCGCGTCCGCAGCGAGCCCACCAAACCAATCCACCGATTCCTTCTTTCCATGTCCAAACGACGACGACGGCACGATTGCAGGAACCTCGGCAACCGGAGCAGAAGCAACGGGAGGCGAAGCAGCCCGACCAACATCAAGTGCGACAGCATTAATATGGGCAGGAGGAGCAGCATCGCCAATCACCCTCCCAGAAGTCGCAGTCGCACTCCGATCGTTCGTCTTCGCCTTCCTCAACCTCGCACCACCCTGAATCGCACTCAATAAAGCATTCCGATCACCGGCTGGCGCTGCCGGGGCAGGAGCGGAAGTCGACGCGGACACAGGGGGCGCGACCGGTGCGGGCGGTGGCGGTGGAGGAGCCGGCGGCGCAGAAGTAGGAATAGCAGGCGACAGAGGGCCCGCCGAACTCGACGGCGGCGCAGCCGACTGTGGCCTCGAAGTCGGCAATAATCCCCCAAACAATTGCTGCGCCAATCCCATCCGCGTATCCCTCGTCCCCAATTCTTCATCGCTGCTATCCTCTTCTTCCTTCTCCATCAGGTCGTCCCACTCCTCGTCGCTGTCCTGTGGCGCCGTGTGATACGTTGTCTTCACGGGCGGCGGGATACCCGGGCTCTTCGGAGCTGCCGGTGGCACAGGTGGGGCTGGGGGCGAAACTGCAGGTGGTGCAGTTTGCGTGCGGAAAAACGGATTGCTGCTTCCATTTGTAGGGGCTGTTGGGGTTGACGGTGTACCTTCTTTCATCATGCGACTAAAGGGATTAGTGCTAGCTTTGTCGGAAGCGGTAACGGAAGCAGGTGGTGCTGGCGGAGGTGGCGGAGGTGGGGGCGGGGGAGGAGCCACGTCCACGTCCACAGCTGCAGACACAGCCAACGCTGGAGGAGGCGGAGGCGGAGGAACAACAGGCGAATTCGACGCACTCGATGGCACACTCGCCACCGATGGTGCTCTACCAGCCAAAAACTGATTCCTGCGTTCCTGATACGCTTCCTCTGCCTTCCGCGCATCTTCTTCCTCCTGCTCGAGCTTGCGAAGGAGAGCAGTTCGTTCTTCCCGCTTCTTCCGTAGGGCCTCCTCCCGCACTCTAAGAGCAGCGTCTTCGGGGTCTTCCTCAGGCTGAACGGGAGTAGGTGGAGCTGGAGAAGCCAGCTGCTGAACAACAGCAGGAACAGTCGGCGTGCGTTGAGTGACTCTTTTCTTCGGCGGCGGCGGAGCAACTGGCCGAGGCTTGGGCGGAGGCGGGGCAGCTTTCCCAATCGACGGAAGTGGCGCTGGAGGTGAAACTTTGAAGGCAGCCTTTGACACAGCTCCTGGTTCTGGCGGAGGAGCGGTCCTCGTAGGTGTCGGCGAGGGAGGTTTGCCGCCCTTGAGCGCCTTTTCGGCTTCGAGTTTCTCCTTTCTCTGCTTTTCGCGTTCTGCAGCCTGCCTCTCAGCCTCACGAGCCTTCTCCTCTGCCTCTTTCTTTTCCTGTGCGAGACGGTCCTCGATGGTGGTGTCCAGAGTAGGGGAAGCAGCCGATGCAGACGCAGCAGAGGAGACACCGAGCGCTTGCTTACGGGCTTCCAAGCGACGGTGGGCTTCCGCCCGAATGTACGCCTGACGTTCTTCTGTAGTCATGTTTTTTAGCGTAGGCGCAGGAGAACGACTCGGAGCTGGGGAGCGGGCGGTAGGTGGTGGGGGCGGCGGGGGTTGACTGGCGCTGCTAGCAGGCGCGGGTGGTGCGGGAGGTGGTGTACGCGTAGCAGACGACGGTCCGCGATCGCGAGCGTTGCGATCATGATCCCTATCGTCTCGATCGTATCTAGACGCGCCCCTAGAATATGGACGTTCCTCCTCCTCTCGGTATCGCGATGAGGCTGGTGAGTACCTCCCGCTATCATCGTCACCGAACCGTCCGAACCGGTCGTTCCTTCGATCGCGGTCACGTGCCCATTCCCGCTTCTCTCTTTCTCTCCTGGCCTCTCGTTCTTCTACCTTCTTCTCGAGTTCTGGTACTTCCTCGTGCAGTAACCTCACTAGCTCTCTTTCGAGACGCCTCCTGTCCTCTTCCTTTGCTGTCGTCCTTGGACCTTTGGAGACGTACTCGAGGTCCTCCTGCAATCGAGTGATTCTATACCGCAAACCCTCCATTTCCCTATCCAACGAATCGGACGAGCGCTCGTTCGCCAACGTGTCATCGAGCATCTTTTGCGTGTTCAGCAACTGCCTCTTGATGGAGGATAGATCCGATGCAGGGCTGGCGTCGTCGGCCCGAGATCGAACAGTACTACGGTCCACATGACGATTGCGAGGCTGGTAAAATCCACCTGGAGGTTCGACGTCTTCGTGCTTGTAAACAGTCGCGTCTTGCCTGCCGCCCTGCTGCGTAAAGGCAGAGGAAGAAGTGAAGGAGCGTTCCTTCAGACGGGAGATCGGCGTATCGAATCCCGAGGGGGAACGTGCGCGAGTATCGTTCTTGAGAATGTCCTTGAGAAAGTTGACCGAGGTATCGAGATCGCGAGAGGACGGGGGAACCAGTTCTGGGGGAAGCTGATCTGGGATATTGATCCCATGCAGTCCTGATGATGATCAACATCAGTTAAGGTCACGACAAAAAATCAATGAGATGCGATACGTACGGCGATAAATCAAACCCATGGCAACGTGGAACTCTGCTAAGTTAAGTTTGCCGCGATTATCAGCGTCGGCCAGTGTCCTGCCACATGTCCATGAGCTCTGAGCTCTAATCGTGCAAAAAGGAACGGAGACGAACCAAATCATGGCAAGGTCATTTCTATCTATACCACTTTGGCCAAAGACCTCTAGCGCGGTTGGACCACTGATGAAACCGGTTCCTTGTGCATCCCAAGCTCTGAAAACCTGGTCGTATTGTTTCTTCTCGGACTTGCTCAATGCCCAAGGAATCTTGGGTGCTGCTCCCCTCCCGGATGCTTGATTGTGCTGCTGGAAACTCTGTTCGAGGGAGAGACCGCCGAGTTGCTGCTGCGGAGGTGGAGCAAGCTGGGGTGCGCCCACGGACGTATAGGGAGCAGAAACGTTGGCAGGCATAAAGGAGCTGGACATCATCTGAAGGCGGGGGTCAACAAAGCCAGTGACCTGAGGGACAAGCGGAGCCGGAGCACGGGCCGCAAAGCTAGTGGGTTGGGACAGAAGTCCGACGCCCGTCGGTTGTGAGATCAAGTTAGGCGGTGCTAGGCGGTTCTGACTAGCATTCAGGAAACTGGGCTGCTGGTAAGGCACTGGAGGGGGCGGAGGCGCGCTGCGCTGATAGGAAGAGGGGAGAGGAGGGATCGGGGGTGGTGGCGCTTGCTGCTGGAAGGTGGGCTGTGCACCCGGAAAACCTGTTGGTTGAGCTTGGAGAAAGCCAGCAGAGGGGAATCCATGTTGCTGGAGAGCCTGCGGTTGGGGACGAGCGGCGGGAAATCCAGTGGGCTGCGGTGCAAGTGCCCCGAACCCTGCGCCCAAAGCTGGTCCCTGCTGCTGCTGAACGCCGAAGCCTCCCTGCTGCTGTTGAAACTGAGGAACTTGGTTCGCTTGCTGGGCACTCTGAAATTGTAGCTGCGGTTGCGCTGAAGGAAAGCCAGTCTGGAGAGGATACTGAAACCCAGGCTGGCCCCACTGAGACATGTCTGTAAAGATAGTTTGAGTGCAAGTTACTTAACTTTAAGTAACAAAGTATGTAACTCGGCGTTGGCGTGGTGTGAGTGCAACGAGAGCTCGTCGTCGTCGTCGTCGATATCGTGGGCACCTTCAATTTGAGCGCCGACGAATTACTAGTAAAACAACTCCCGGGCCGGACTGCCGCAATCCTCCGACGTAGGCTCGTCACTGTCATCTCGTGTCTCTTGGCGGAACACAAGCTGCGGATACAAAGGTAAGAGTGCTGGTATAGCAGAGGGATCCGCCAGCATCAGCGTTATGCAATTGGGTGCAATAAGGTACGATATAGCTGCACATACTTTGTATCATGTTGTAAGCAAATACGTTGTGTAAAAGATTCCGTTACCAGGAGAGTTAATAAGTGGGATTCGACGATCTGTCATTATAGAATGGGTCCGCATGTCATAACAAAAAAGCACAATCTACAACGCCACAGCCCATTGTCCTTCAGCATGTCGTCGCGGCAGCCGCCGCACTCATTGTAGCTGTGCTCCCAGCAACAGCAGCCATCACAGCCGCGTTCGAGGCAGCCCTATTAGCTGCTCGCGCGCCGGACCGACTCGCGGTGTGTCCCTGCCTCCTCGAATGCTCCTCCCGCAATGACTCGACGTAAACGAACGTAAGTATGATGTGGTCCAGAATCGGCACTACCTTGGATGAGACCTCCAAATAGGCCGGATGAGACGGTTTCCGAATCCCCTTGTTCTTTTGGTGGAACCGTACGAGCTCGGCGGTGGTATCGGCTGCTTTCATCTATCCAACGTGAACAAATGGAGTTCAGAGATTTGTCAACAAATTACGTCGCTTGTATGATCATGGTCTCGTCCTTACACGGACGACACGGACGCATAGTACACACGCACAAACGAGAACGAAAGAAACGTACCCAGCAATGCGTCGATTCCATCTTCCACTTGTACGTCTTGCGATCAGGACCCACGAAATACCGGCCACTGCCAACGTTCCCAACGATCAGCATCGATTCACGTCCACAGCACAAAGGAACGCACGTTTCCCACGACCGCTTCTGCAACACATCATCCACGTTCAACGCTTTACCGTCGAACTTCATCACCGTCGACTTCAGCCTGTGCCACTCGATGGTGCCCACCGTCTCCGAGTCTGCGGCGCCGCTCGAGCTGGCTTCGCTCCAGCGGTACTTTGTTATCGTCGTCATTTTGTTGGAGGTAGAGACGGTGTAGTAGACATTGCCACGCTCGTCGGAAATGTTGGTGTTTAAGTGGTTCTTAGTGCTGAAGTTGAGACGCATGATGAGTCTGGGGGTATTATATAGTTAATCTGACGTCGGTAAGTAAGGGCGAAGGGGAGGTGAAGGTGGAGGTGGAAGACGTGGCCAGATCGATAGCGGAAGCGCACTTAATAACGATTCGGGCCAGTCACCGTCGGAGGCGGTGTGATCAATCGAAGCTGCAATCGAACGCGGCTAGTTTGGAAGTTGGTTTACTAGTTGTTCCGGCCTTGCAAAGCAGTACCGGAACCAACCGACCAGATTGGTGAGTTGCTCTGCTCACCACCTTGCTTACTTATTTACAGCTAGTTCCAAGAATAATGAGATTTCTCACAAGCTTGGAATTTGCTGTAACCTGTCATTCAGAAATCCGGGCCAGTCTAAGCCTCTGAGCCAAAAAGGGAAGACTACCTGTTCGACTCACCATCGATCGCCCGGCGTTCATGAATACTTAAGAAGGCACCGCGAGCGGCGGCAAAGTGCTCAGCAGGCCTGTCCACTGCTACCACACAACCGAGTACACAGCGAATTGACATGCGTTGTGCGAGCGCCAAGCGGCGCCTCTGAGAACTCGAACTCCTACGACACGTACACATACTACACGGTACCTCTTGGTAAGCGGACCGCGGCATCTTGACTCAATTTCGGCCTTTTCATCGCCGTCCGCCTTGAACGGTATGAGTATACCATCCCAGATCCTAAATAGTAGAGTCCCACGGGTAAGTAACGGTGTCCCCACGGTCCACGAGAAAAAGGCCACGTACCATCGTCCATCGTACAACTGTGACTCATGCTCCCCCGTTGCCTCGCAAAATACATCAGCCTGTTAGGGTTCGTCTTTCGCCGCGTCCGACAGATGCCCCAGTCGCTCTCGTCGCACGGATTCCACGTAGACGTACGTCAGGACGACGTGATCCAGCATGGACACCACTTTTGCGGAGACGTCGAGGTAGGGCGGGTGCGACTGCTTTCTGATCCCGAAGTTCTTCTTGTGGAATTTGGCTAGTACGTCGTTCGAGTCTCCCTGCTTCATCTGGGAACGAAAGGTCAGATATGTTTTTGAGACGACCTGGAGCCTTGTCTTTTCTCTCGTTCGAACGCGAGCAAAAATGGTGCACAGAGACGAGGAAGGAGATAGAACATGCAACGTACCCAACAGTGCGTCGAATCGAGCTTCCACTTGTACGTACGCTTGTCGGGTCCTACGAAATACCGCCCGCTTCGTCGGCCCATCAGGCATGTCAACCATACATGTATATTCGAAAATTGGATCCCCCCCAAAAAAAGTGGGAGGGGGTACACGTACGTGCTCCACCGACGCTTCCAAAGCATAGTGCCCGCCGAGATCTCGTCCCCGTTGAATCGAATGAGCGTCTCCTTGAGCTTGTGCCATTCGATCGTCGCCATCGTCTCGGAAACACTGCTTGGGCCGCTCCAGCGGTACTTGGTCATCGTGGTCGTTCGCTTTGCAGCCCGCGGTGTCGACACAGTGTAGATGACCCGACCTTCCGAGTCGGAGATGTCAGAGTTGAGGTAGTCGGACGTGCTAAAAATAAGGTGCATTTTGTGGGTAGGGAAAACTTTGAAGGCAGCTGGCAAGATGCAAGCGAGGGCTGATGAGGTATGCAGGGTGTTCCGCGGCCCCGACGGACGATGGTGAGGATATATCGTTATGGGTGACAGGGAGCGTTGCGCCCGGACAAGCAGGGAAGCTGAGAAGAAGGCGATGGCTCGTGTATCATGTTGCGAGCCACTGAGACGTCAGCTGCCCAATCAGACTCTTTCCAGGCCCGCGCGATCGGACTTGAGTTAATACGTCCTGCGTGACCACCAAGTAGTAGGAGTGTGCCATCAAGAGGAACATCGGATTCAATTTGATGGTAAAGGATGATGATAACAGCGAAACAACTTAAAGTAACGCGATTCTAATGCAGGCAACTTGAAGTCAGCGAGCGGCACACGGTGCTTGAAAAGTGTTCCCAGGTACTTACTCTATAAATAAATAAGATCTTCGACCTCAACTCTACCCGCACCTCGCCTCCGATCACTGAAATTCAAATGCGAGCGAAAAAAAAAAGGAAATCAAGGCAGTTCTAAGCACTGCTAAACACCACAGAATTTCTGTCCTTACTGGTATTTGAGCGCTCACATCATATCAATATCTTGCTTGTTTACCTGAATTGAAATCCTGAAACTTGCCAGTGAGTAACGGTGACTTGAAACAGAGCCTCAATGAGAGGTACAAGTGGCGGTGCAGCTTAGTCAGTGGGCTCTAATATAATAGGAATTGTCGGAGTTGGAATCTCACACTTGGATTCCTTCTAATAATTTACTTCGCTACATTTTATCGCGGGGGGCCAACGCAAGAAGAGAGAAGACTGTTGAACCTCTAAGCAACCTGTATCCCCACCAAACGTCGTGCTGCCTGCATCGCGATGACTTGCATGACTTGGGTTGTGGACCTTTAAGATGCGAACCTAGGCCCCAGGGTCATTTTGCCATCACAGTCAAATCATTACTGTGTTACCTGTGTGTCAATTGATGTATCCGCGTGCCATGCCCGAGACCTTCACATGGGGCATCCTTGTATTATTGTCATCATAGTCTCCGCCGCTCTTCGTCGCATACAGCACTCCACGGATCTTCCTCAACGTCCGGTAATATCTCGTCGGTGAGGTTAGTTATCGTGTCGAATCGTCCTGTCATTGACATCAGGTCGAGTAGCTGAGTTGAAGTTAGTCGAGGCTGCAGCAACGCGACCGACAGGCCGCTACCATCACGAACGTGCACGTACTACATCGTGTTAACAGGCACAGGAAATGAGTACCAAGTGCTAAGAACCCGACGAGGATCGTTCCTTGTCATATCCGGCAGTTGGGGAGGCACATATGGGCGCTAAGTGGTGACGTCGCTTGGCTGTAACTGGCTTTTTCTCAGTTTCATTCGGTCAGCATCCGCATTCAAATTTATCACCTTCTTTCTTCTGCTTCGATTCCGATCAGAAGCTGACTTGTGGAACATGTTAATAGTCGGACGTGTGTATGGGCCAACGTTCAACGTTCAACGTTTAACAACATTCAACCCCGAATACAGTACATAATTAGCTATTTTTATCGGACGAGAATTGCCGGCATCAGTAGTAATTTCCGACCTCGGTTAGATGGCTGGCAACGGAGCCGGTGTCGTCGGTTTTTGCGTGACGCACCAGATTTTGAGCCGGATCGCGAGTTCAAACGTTCAGGCTTGTTCCCTTGGAATATATAGACCGACTTGTACTTCATTTGTAACAGCGTTGGTGCACCCACCGACAGCTGCGTACGGCGTAATCGGCCAAACAGACATATGTAGGGACTAGGATCCGATTACTACTATGGGCACTAAATAACGTGCACTACTTAGTCGCCTTAACCGTACCACTGGCACTGATCTGGTGCCAGTGGCGGCATCTACCAGGTTTCGATGACTTATACATATGACAGAAGTCCCAATGCGTTCGAACGCGAAGTTTTTGGGTCAACGGCGGTGCCACCTTGGTCCTTCAGTATCGGTTTCCAAAGTCACATCGGTCAGATCTTCAGATATGATTGATGCGGCAAAGGGCGCAACTCCGCGCAAGAAGGGCCGCATCTTATATCGGTCTTTGCGGTTTTTGCGCGACTCAAACTTTGCCAGGATTTCGAACCGCATCGTAGGTGCAGTCACTGACGGTTGTAACAAGCTGGGGCGTGAACGTTTGAACGTTCGAACGTCCATGCTTGGCTCAAGTCTTGAACTTGAAGCTTGACTACTGACTCAGGACTCGCTCAGAGTGTATGCCGGCCACATAATCATTGCCAAGTGACTGGCACACGCGCTATAAGTAGCCCAGGCTCCATTTCTAATTGGCGGCTAAATTTTATTACTTGGTGACCCAGTTACTAAATCAATAGCCACATCATGCATCCGAGATGGCTGTGGTCGCACTCCAACGATCTTCTCCTCCCATCACAATCGAATTCACGCAAAAGCATAAAATTAGGACCATTTCGGGATACTTCGCTTTGTAAACAACCTACCCCATCGCACGACGCATATTGATCGTACTGAAGTCTGACCCCACGAACTTCGTTTAGCAGCAAACATTCCAGGGCCCAACCACGACCTTTACGCCATAGCATGCATCTCGTCATCCTTGGCAATGTGGCAATTCGGCCATTTTCTACCCGGTGTCATGGGATCACATATATAACGAGGAGAAATTTCATTCTACCTCAGACCAACGTTCACAAGAGAAATGGAGTGGCCAACTTTTACTGTTCCGATGGCGGTCCTTGTTCCCCTAGCGGTGGTTGCTGTCGATATTGTCCGACGCACCATTAAAGCTCGCATCGAGAGAAAGGGATACCCTCTTCCCCCGGGCCCTACCCCGCTCCCTGTCCTCGGAAACGTTCTCTCTGTCGGTAAAGAACCTTGGCTGACCTATACCGATTGGAAGGAAAAATATGGTGAGTGTCATGCTGAGTTGGCAATGCGTAATTTGACTCCGACGCAACTTGCCCAGGCGATATAATGTACCTTCGACTCTTTGATACAGACGTGATCGTCTTGAACTCACCCTCTGTGGCAATTGAACTCCTCGACAAGCGATCCCAGATATACTCTGATCGTCCATTCATTGCGACTGTTGATCCGTGAGTGGAAATTTAATATAGTCCGGAAATTAACTTTGCGGACTCATTGGCACATTAACATTATTCCAGCTTTGGTCATGATTGTAACTTCGCTTTCACGCAGTATGGTGAATATTGGAGGCTGTGCCGGAGAATATTTCATCAGACGTTCCGTGCCGAAGCTGCACTCGTCTTCCGTCCCATGCAGCTTCACAGGGCGCGTCGGATGATCATAAACATGATCGATGACCGCGAACAGTGGCCGACTCATTTTGCGACGTAAGAGATTGTGCGCTTTGGTTCATTCGTTGATAGTAACCCGAATTCATTTAGATTTGCATCCGCGGTAGCAATGAATGCGGTGTATGACTACGAACCGAATCCTCGCAATGACCCTATAGTGTCTATTATGGAGAAATTCCTCCATATTTCCATCCCGAAAATTACTATCGAGAACGCAGTCCTCCTCAAGGCTTTCCCTTTCTGTGAGTGTTCTTCAACGATATTGAGTACATGCATGTAATCAAGATTTCTGGCGTCAGTGCTGCATGTTCCAGACTGGTTCCCTGGATCGTGGATCAAACGCGAGGCAAAACAGGCATATGAGTGGAGGAACATGATAATCGATATGCCATATCAATACATACAGAAGCGCATGGTAAGCTCTGCGTGAACTAAACCAACGATGATACTGACACAGTTATTATGGCGACAGGAGTCTGGGGACCACACGCCCTCTGCAATGGTAGCAGATCACACCGCTCGGTTAGAGAAACTGGATGATTCGTATCGCTCTGCCTACGAAACGGCTCTAAAGCATACTTCTGCGGCTGCCATCATTGGTAAGCGTCTCAATAACACAAACGAAATAATTTGCAAAATTTAATCACCAATGTGCGGCTGCATAGGTGCTACTGTGACGGTATGTGATCGATTCATGTGCGCTGGCGGATATCTTACGAGAACCACAGACGAGCTCGACGTTGATGGTGTTCACGCTCGCTATGGTAGAGCACCCGCATGTGTGGAAACGCGCTCAGGCAGAAATAGATGCCATTGTGGGTCGCGACAGACTCCCCGAGTTTGACGACAGAGCGCAGTTGCCATACATTGATGCGATCATACGAGAAGTGTCGAGATGGAAACCTGTTGGACCTATAGGTGCGTGCCCGGGAATAAGCATCCCATTCCCGGTGTTCATCATTTCTTGAAGGCATTCCGCACGGGACTACAGAGAGCGATGTGTACAACGGTTATTACATACCAAAAGGTATGTTAGCAGTGCTTCCTGCTCGTCTGCGTGGGTTAGTGAATGTTCCTATTAGGGGCAACCATCCTCCGGAATGTTTGGTACGTTCCTCATTGTACCTGCGCAAGCAGCACATTGATTATTGTCTCACTTTCACCCAGGGCGATGTCTCATGACCCAGTTCGGTATCCAAACCCGGAGAAATTCGTCCCCGAGAGATTCATGGATGTAGACGGGATGCTGACGGAGGATGATCCCGCGCAATACATCTTTGGGTTTGGGAGACGAGTCTGTCCCGGTGCGTGAATGAAATGCAGGAATCTCGGTCCGAGTATCCGCTCAAGCTCAAATTGTTTCTTTTCATTTCCAGGTCGACACACTGCGGACGCGTCCCTCTGGAGCGGCATTGCGACAATGTTGGCCACGCTCGACTTCAATTTCGCCAAGGACGCGAATGGAAAGGACATCACCTTCACGGCTACGTTCACAGACGGTGTGACACTGTGAGTCTGACCAGTTTGTGGTTCTGTAACCTCTTGCTGAATTATGGCAGGCACCCTAATCCGTTCCCCTGTGCGCTGACCCCTCGTGTGCACATTAACAAGGAGTATCTGGAGCGTGTACTGTCGAAGTGAAGTAGGCCAACTGAGAGGGGTATGCAAAAGGGCAGCATGTACAGTCAAAAATCAACTTCCTCATGAACCAAAATGACAGTTTACCCATTTGCGAGTCATGCCTTGTTCTTACCGTGATATAACAACTTTACCCACCGTATACACGTTGAATGAATACATTTCGCTGTGAAGCAGTCTTGAACGAGCACTTGCGACGTGTAAAGACCTTCGCTGCCGAGCGTATCTCCTGATTCGCTGTCTGGAAGTAACCATATGGTGTGCATTACCTGCGAGGATGGTAAATACGTTCACGTATAACTTAGGCCAGCGACATCGAGGCTTCCCTTATGCCCTTGAGCACTCGACTCCCAAGCCTCGCGGAACTCGCAGGGAGACGTGAACGCGACTGGGAAGTGCGAGGGGTGGGTGGTATGAGTCAGAGCCGACGGAATTAACGGCATCTGCTGCCGCGTAGGATGAATGATGATAGGATATCGTTGGGGAAACTGGGGTTCGTGAAGAAAACAACACTGGCAACAATGTTGAAGTTTGTGTGTCGTCCAGTGAGCTAAAACATCATCTGTATCGAGTCAGATCTTCAGCGCGGATCGCTCGGGGGGCTTCAGTGAATCTGTCTGGTTTCCAGGTGATGCCAATCAGTATGACCAGAAATCTTTCGATAAGTTGCGGGGGGCTTCAGAAGGCTTACAAATGCTGCAATATAGTTACGTAATCTATATCACGTGCTGTGTTACTTAAGTAAACATCCAGCACGCTGCACGATCCTTTCCCGGATCCTCGAATTTCACAAGTCGGAACACAATGGTTTCTGTACGTAGGCTCGTGTCACTCAAAACTGTTTATTTTCATTCCTTCCAAAGATTAGTTCTTGGTGGTCTTCGCCCGAACCCACTCCTGTCAGGGCAACGGAGAAGTACGACCCAACAAACCCAAAGTTGAACCCATTGAACCCTAAAGGTCTCAAACCGTATGTACACGGACATTTGAGTCAAGTTGCTGCGTTCTGAACGCTCTCTCCAGGTGCTGTGCCTGTCCGGAAACCAAATCTGCTCGCGATTCATGTTTCTTACAGCACGGGTCTGAGACAGACCAATGCGCGGAATTAATCAAGAAACATGTCGAGTGCATGCGCGGACTCGGCTTCGAAATTTAAACTATCTCTATGTCATTCCGAACCGCGTGGACTTCGGACGAGAAGAGAGTCGTCACTATAGTTGATGTCCTCTTTGACCTTCAGTCGATTCTCTCCTTGCACCCCTTGGTGATTCACTTATACGTGGAAATCCAGGCAGAATAATACTTCCCCCCTCAAGTCGTGTCGCGTCAGTGAGAAGGTTAGGCTCTATTACATGACATAAGAAACGCGATATTGGCGAAGATCCTGGAGGTCGTTTCTACGAGAGACGATGATCGGATATGTAATATCTCTGCGGACTCGCATGTCTATTATGTTGGCGATTGGCACGGGCGAAGAACTCACGACAAAGCAACTACTTGAACGTCGCTCGGACGAAAGGCGGGATACCGTCCGAGAGAAATACAATTGAGGACATATCACCCACTATCCAAAGCCAAGAATGCACGACTACTGAACGTCGACTGTACGAATACCTACATCAATTCCTCCAACGGCGTCTCCACCCGGATCTGAACCTTGGTGAAACTGTCCGTCGCGACACGTTCGCACTGCACGCGACTCCGGGAGGCCAGTCACGCGATCAAGTTGCAATTCTTGTCCCATCTGCAGAGACGTCCAACGCATTCACCGCCCAGCTGTGTGCTTTGAACTGGATCACCTTTTCGTGGGTCTTCACATCCCAAACGTTCACTTGACTGGTGTGCGTCCCACACACGATCCACTGGCCATCTTGCGACACCGCCAGATTGTAAACCACACTCCCAGCGTCCATTGGCTTCCCCACCTCCTTGCCATCCTCCACTCGCCATCTTCGGTATTTCTTTTCCCTTCTCCCGCTCACGGTGTGCCTCCCATTAGCAAGAAAAGCAACCGAATATATACGACCTTGAGCTTTGATTTCGATTGGATTCGCGTCAGTTGCGACATTCGAGGCAGAGCTCAATTCCTGAGCATCCGTCAGTAATTCTATTTCGTTAGTTGCCGATGCTCGCACCTGCTGACTGCCGTCCAAGCGAAATTGACTGTCCGCCCTATCGTTTCGCTCTGTTGCTCTCACAAAGAGAATGTCTACGGTTTCTCTCATCTCATTTCAACATTTTTCGTCAGATGTTCGCAATAAAGCCATGGTTCGGCGTCACCATCTAATTGTCATCTCACAGAGGCGTCAACAACCAAAAATCACACATTAGCCCAGAGGATGCTCGTGCACAAGGCTCATACAATCGAAGGAACGTGTCCAGGCTAGCCAACACGTCCATTTGCATTCCCAAAATATATCTATCGAGTGGCTAATTCTTTGCGCTGCATGCAGGTTCATGCCAAGTGCGATAGGGACCCGTCCCCCTGTATAAAAGTAACACGTCACTGGGATAGCACATGTTCGAGATATTCTCTGCTGATGTGTGCGCGAGGGACCAGTTGACACGGGAATGGTTTAGGGTGTCTGCTGCGTTTGAGAAAGAAAGCCTAGAACATGAACTGTCTCGACGTACTGCGTAACTCCGTTTGCAAAGGTCGCTGTGAAGGTGATGTCCATTCCATCCTCATTTCTGGCCAGATTGAAATCGAGCGTCGCCAACATCGTCGGCAGTGTGTCGTCCTGCAAACGAGAAACAACCTTGTGCGTGAGTAGTTACCTCGAGTTCGGCATGGATGGACCAACCTGGACAGACTCGTCTCCCGAACCCAAAGACGAATTTGGGCTCGTCGTCCGTCAACATCCCTTTGGCATCCAAGAATCTCTCGGGAATAAAATTCTCTGCATTGGGATACCGAGCTTCGTCGCGCGAAATAGCCCTAGACGACAGTGAATCACCATGCTCCAACTCCTGCCACCACAGAAGTACATACCATGCGTTCGCAATGATGATTGCGCCTGAGCGGACCGTTCATTCTCCAAGCAGATGAGTAGTAGTGCGTGCTCAGAACATACCTTCAGGAATATGGTAACCCTTGTATACATCGTCGGTGATGACCGAGTGCGGAACACCTTTACGAAATCAGCCAAATGGGCTTCAAAAAACACATCGGCAGCCATGGATATACCTAGGGGAACGACAGGCCTCCAACGCAATGTTTCCCGTACAATTGCGTCAATGTATGGCAAGTTCGGTCTGTCGTCAAACTCGGGCAGCCTACCCGTTCCTGTCACTGCGTCAATTTCGACCTGAGCGCGCTTCCACACGTGCGGGTTCTCGACCATTGCAAGCGTAAACGTCATCGATGTTGAGGCTGTCTGCATGCACCCTGAGCGATATACACGCTCCAAAAAGAATAGCACAAACCGTTTCCGCTCCGGCTGTGTGCAAAATGGCGAATAAACAATCGACGTACGCTCGTTTGCGTCAGCAAAATACTTACCAATGAAAGCAGTCGCAGATGCATATTTGAGGGCTGTTTCATAGACAGGACGATAAGAACCATCCAGTTTCTCCATACGAGTGAGGTGATCTGCGACCATTGCAGTGTTTGAGTAGTCCCCAGATTCCTGGGCGACAAAAGTCGCGTCGTGACTATTTTATTTCAGCGCGAAGAGGGCTTACCATGCGCTTCTGAGCGTATTGGTACGGAATTTCAACCGCCTTGTTCCTCCAATCATATGCCACTTTCGCCTCACGTTTGATCCAGGATCCGGGAAGCCACTCCGGAACATTTAACACTTATCCCATTTAACTTTAACACATGTTATTACCAAGTAACACTGAGAGCTACTCACGGAACGGGAATATCTTGAGGAGGAGTGCCTTCTCGGACGTCAATGCCGAGATGGAAGCTTCGAAAAATGTTTCCATAATTGACACCATAGGGTCACTCCGGGGACTCGGTTCATAGTCGTACACCGCAGACATGGATACAGCTGCTGCGAACCTAGGTGAACTCGGGTCACAACCAAAAATGAACCAGAGTCTATGAAGTTCTCACGTCGCAAAATGAGATGGATACCCATCAGGCTCGTCCATCATATCCACGATCATCTGCCGGGCTCTGCGAAGCTGCATGGGACGGAAGTCCAAAGCAGATTCAGAACGGAATGTTTGATGGAATATTCGCCGGCACAACCTCCAATGGTCACCATAGCGTGTGAACGCAAAGTTACAGTCATGTCCATATCTACGAGGACGTCAGTCACAATCACCAGAGGTCAATCTCGAGGCTGGATCGTACGAAAAAAAAAATACTCACGGGTCAACAGTCGCGATGAAAGGTCGATCAGAGTATATCTGGGATCGCTTGTCCAGAAGGTCCGTTGCGACGGAGGATGAATTCAGGATGACAATGTCGGAATCCATGAGCCTGAGATACATTATGTCACCTAGGCATTGTTAGAGTCAGGCATTCTTACTCGGCACTCTACTCACCGTACTTGGAACGCCATTCGGTATAGGTCAACCAGGGTTCTTCCATGTTAATTGAGAGGGCGCTTCCAACGATGGGGAGTGGTGAAGGCCCGGGTGGGAGAGGATACCCCTTTCGCTCTGTGCGAGTTCGAACAATTCGTCGAATTATGTGCACAGCTACGACCACGAGAGGCACCAACACGGAGAGTCGAGCAGTCGAAGCAGAAAACTCCATGGGTGGCGTCGCGGGTGGAAAGGTAAGGATGAATACTTCGTTATATATGTGAGGACCTCCTTCTACATTACCCAAGTGGGTCAATCATCGGGCTGTCAATATTTAGCCCCAACAGATCGAAGAAGTCAGCAGAGAGACCTATTCGCAAACTTAACAAGAGAACGGAATCATAGATGTCCACGACCCAAGCTTGAAGAGCTATCATAATTGCCGTTTCGTGAATCTGTGGGGAGGGCCATCTGGCAGTGGCAGACTATGTGCGGCGTGCCGGCGCCCATACTAGGTGACGCACTGTACATGATTAATTGACACCATAGGGTCATTCCGAGGACTCGGTTCATGAACCTACATGAATTTCTAAATAACAACAAATAGTCTTCATTAGGAATATAGGTTGCTTAGGTCGTGTAGATCAAAGGATGACACAACTGTGACGTAGCGAGGCACGAGCTCGGACGTTGCACTCTAATCACCAGACTGGGATCCGACCGCGCAATGTCAATTGCGGGGCTGGATGCAGTGCGCAGAATAACCATTAAGGTACCACCCAAATTGACCCAATTGGTTGATCTTTAGTGACCCCTTCAGAACAAGTGCGTGGCACCCTCTACCTTGCCCGCATACCTCCCCTGTCGTCAATGGTGGAGACAATTTTACTTAGAGTTGGTGCATAGTGAGGGTATGTTCCCATGCGTTCTACTGATAGACAAGTAACAGATAAAGCAAGAATCAACTATAACTACGTCCTGGCCCCGCATCATCAGCATCCGAATCCCTTGACATTACCTCGATCTCAATCTCTATCTTGGGTCCAGACCCCTCTCCGACTTCAATATCCACCCGCTCGGATTTGAGTTCACGGGTGGACCTGGACCTTGACTTTTTTGGATGGCAAGGATGTATCGCTTTCGATCTCGCTCCTGATCTCTGCCTTTGCCTTGGTCTTGGTCTTGGTGTTAACCTTGGTCCTGGCACTCGCTGTGTGTGCACTCGGACACAGACCATCTGCGCTCAGGGTACACTCGCCGCACTTTGGAGCGACAGGCAAGCAGACGGTCTAGAGGAGCTCCGTACGTCAGTAGAGCAAGAGGAGAAAGTCAAGCCGCTCCAGAACGTTGCTCACCTGCCCGAACCCAACGAACAAGTGGTTGATTTCTCCGTGCAGCTCCTTTGGAAACCAAGATTCAAGGTGGACTCTGCGTGTGTGTGTGTGTGTGTGAGTGAGGGAGCAGGTGAGCAGCGTTTGGTCAATTCCAGCGTCGAAGAGAAGCATCCGCGGCGAACTAAAATAGAAAGAAAAAGAAGGGTCGGCCTCACCTCGTCTCTTCAGGAGTCCGTGTCGGGCGGGCGTGCCATCCTAATCTGTTCGTGATGCGGTGGATGTGGACGTCGACGCCAATCCCCACATTTCTAGGCGGCACGCATCCAACAGGAGTAAGATGAGGAGGGTGAGAAGGGCATGCGAGAATGGGATCAGAAACTCGAATGTTCATACACTCGCATGTTGAGGGAAAAGGCGGACGTACAGCTTCCAAGCCATCTGGAGTGTCAGGAACGCCATCTTGGGCCCCACGCCAGGGAGCGAATACAGCTCCTCCACCGTCTTGGGGACGTCGTCGTCGAACTCGTCGTGTAAGCGCTGAGCAGCCTGTTTGATGTATCTTTGGTGTCGACAACACAATACGTATCCGAGTCATCATTGTGAGCAATGGTGTGATGCATCTCAACTCAAACGTACTGCGTCTTTTTCCTCCAAAATCCTACTTTGGCGATGGCTTCCGAGATGGTGGCATCGTCGGCGTCCAACATCGCTTGTACGGAAAGTGTGCCTCCGAGTGCACTCTGTAGTTTGGTGACCGCCGCGTCCATCACCTCGTCCTTGGTCTGCGAGGAGAGCATCAATGCCACAAGTGTTGCGAAACGCTGGTTCTGGAACAAGAAATGTTAGCCTTCTTCATGTCACCTTAGACCGGCCCAGCCATGGAGAGCAGCTCCAGGAGGGTGACGGAAATATAAGGACAGGACAGGACACAGACGAAAAAGCACACCTTGGGATCCCGTTCCTTAAACTTTGCCTGATCACACCCCATCGTGTCCACTGGCGCGATGATGCGCGAACGCATATCCTTGATCGCGGCGTACGTGTCTGCCCACCTGGATGGAACATCGAGCGGGATGTCCAGCGGGCGTGCTATCGCCGTGGACTTTCTCGCGGATTTCTTGTTGGGTGAGCGCTGAACCGAGGAGGTGCCGGGTTCAAGTTGGAGGCTGTCTTCCCACTTGACGGCCTCCCTTTTCAGATTTGCCACGGTGCGCGCTGCGGGAGGCTGGACGTCATCCAGTACGCCGGGGAAGGTTTTGTCTGCATCCGAGGGATCTTGTTTGACGCGACGAGATCGTCGCCGTGGGGATGGATCATGGCTCAGCCCGGGTCACGACGTTATCGCTATATAGGCTGTCATTTACTGCCAGACGCGTCAAGCGCGTCGAGGTCGTGCGTCTCGCCGCAGACATGATGGCCACTGCAGTACTTGGAGAACCGGCTCGCAGTTTGGTTGGGTATGTAAGAGAACCTTGAAGGTCCCGCGAAAGTACATGCTGTGCTGAACGTGACCTGTCAGGGAGCTACGGTACAGCCACTCGGATATATCCGGTCTCCCAGCATGAAAGAAGCCTGTTACAGTTCAATTTACTGAAGTTTTGCAGGTATACTTCATCAGAAGCTCAAGGACCCGTTGCTAAAACAGGGCGTAATCTCATATTTCGAGGGAGTGGCACAGTCATATGTTGGTGTATTGAGCTCATAGAAGCACACGTGCAGAGCGAGCTAACGAGACTCGGTGGGAACCCGATTCTGGAAGCGATCTTTGACAAGCTGGCAATCAAAGACAAGCAGAACTGATGTTTGGTTTCGCGAAACAGCCCTGGTTGTGCTATATCTGTACTTATCCACCGCAGAACGATTTACGGAGTAAGATCTCACAGCAAACCCTAATTAGTATTAGCTGGAACCCCTATCGGCATAACAATTGTCACAGAACCCGAGTCGACTATATCGAGCTGCGTTCTGAATCTTTTAGTAACCGTTGAGCGGAGTCATGATGTCAGATTCATACCATGATAGTACTTACCAGTGATTCACAATATCCATAGTACATATACCCTTTATCGTTCACTTCATTTCCGTTGCTTCACGTTACACTCTATCTATTTTCACAATTTGTGTCGCTCCTTCTTCGTCAGCAACGACTGCATTATTACAACCGAGGTGGAATCCTGCTTTGTTGAGATGGGGATGTCACGATGTGCAGTGGGGTCTGGAGTAAATATAATGCATGTACCCATCGTTGTGGAAGGCCGCCATGTACCCTTCCTTCCACAGATGCTGTCCACTCGAGCGTGTCGTCTTCCCGACTTGCTCTCACTCTTTCCCAAAAGCCAGGGACTCCGTGATAAGTCACAGCTGGCATACTATCATAGGCCGCCACTGATCAGGAGGTGTCACAGTATTTACGTTACCCCTTGACGCCACTTCTGTGCATCGCAGATTCGCAGGTCTGATCAGGCGTGATTAGAGGTTCCTACTTTAAGGCAGCCGATGCCATGGCTGTGTTCAACGGCATGGGTAGGACAAAAAACCCTTACGGGCAGCAGTGCGTATGTTATGAAACCGAAACCAAGCCGCAGAGGATAAACACGACAACATCATATTGGAAGCGAGCCAGTGAATCACTGCCACTGATTCTGATTCCAGTCATGGCGTAACATCAAGCATGCGAAAAACCAACCAGGTCTGAGATGTATATAATGCGTGGCGTGTCAATGCGAAAGAACGCTGCTCTGCCTCCCAGTGTCTACCCAAACGTATCGTCTTCCCAACTTTCTCTCGTTGCTTTCCAAGAATCCCGGGAACCTAATCAATCCCCATTTCAAGGAAGCTGAAGCTTCATACAAGATATGGATACAAAACACCCTTACGGGGGACTCTGCGAAGGTGATCGTCCAATGTTCACATCTGTCGATCTATCGTTTTTGATCCCTTATATTAGATAGCGGAGGAATCTGACGCCCTGTTGTTTACTGCCATGTTGTGGCCACATCCTTCCTACGAATGGTTGTTGGCACTTACGATCTGGAATGGGCTAGGGTTCGTAGTCGATGATCTGCTGTATGTATCCTCTTATTTTTCCTCTTTCCAAGAGCTCAGACAATCAGCATAGAGACCATTGTTCAAAGGAAGAAGCACCAGGTCTTGCATGTTCGTGGGCGGACTCGCTTCACGATGGAAAACCCGTACAGCATCCTTTCATGGCATTATTACAGAAGTCGGTCGAGCTTTTCATTTTGCATTTCGCCTCGCCGAACTTACTACTATCTCGAATGTAGGGATGTTATGCCCAGTATAAGAACAGCCTTGGGCTTCCATTGGCCTCAATTCGTCGCTGACAACGAGAACTGGTTATTTTCTATGGTACAAGAAGGGCGAGAACGAGAAGCACATTTAAACACAGGCGACAGTCAATCGTACTTTAACGTGCGGCGAGTGAGGGTAGGTGCACGTGTAGCCCTCACCATGATTCGGTCCAGCCGCTCCTTGGATATTCCCGACGACGTCTTGGCTCATCCAGCTGTACAAGAAATGGAAAACGCTATAATGGATATAATGATAACTATAAACGTGGGGAAACTGGTTCACTCAATTTTCATAATCTAACTTTTTGTTCCTTTAGGATGTCTACTCTTATGGCAAGGAATACAAGGTCGACAAGGGATTCAGCAACATCTTGACAGTCATTCGCAATAATGAAGAGACGTCCCATCTGGATTTGCAGGGCGCAATTGATCATTCAGGGAAGCTAGTCGAAGCCATCCTGGAACGCTTTCATGCACGTGTGCGCGATATGCCGTCCTTCAACCCAGAAATAGATGCATACCTGGCCTCGTACGCAGAAGCTCTGGTTGAAACGACCGCAGCGGCTGTGAACTGGCATCGTGTCAGTCGTCGCTACAACGTGTTAGAAGAGGACAGAGAGAAAAACATCGTAAGGTGGACGTTGTAACAGAAAGCGACCATTTTCTCTTTCTACCGATTTGTTCCCAATGTGTTATTTTCATTCTTGTGTAGTTTGAGTCGTTTGTTGTACTGGTCATGCTTGTGCTTCGCTTTTTTTCGAATCGTCAAAGTGTTATGCGATGTATGTAGCGGTAGCGAGCTCTATAGAGAGGGTCAGGGTCTACATGATACATATAAGAAGCGCGATATTGGTAAATAAAACATCTCAGAGGTCAGTTTCTGATCCGAAGATTGGGTATGTAATCATGGTTTTGTTAGACATGGGCATGCGCGAATAACTCGAGCACGACAAAGTGACTACTCGAACCTACGAAAAGCGGGATATGGTCCGAGAGAAACAAATAACTGTCCATCAACTCCCCCAACGGCGTCTCTGCCAGGATCTGAACCTTGATAAAACTGTCCGTCCGACACGTTTGTACAGCACGCGACCCTGCGAAGCAAACGACAGCGCACCGAACGGCTGCTTCAGTCGAACCTCGAGCCGTAAGGCACGCATGGTAAGATCAAACTGAGGGACCCCGCCGGAGAAATCTCTGTCCAGAAGGGGACTGATCCAAGGGTGAACGAGGACCAAGCCGTGCATTCCGACCAAGTCGTCGTTGGTCTCAATGCGGATGGCACCTTCGACGGGCGCAGTCGCATGATTAGCGTGAACAAAGTCAGATCCAAGTTTTGCTGTGATAGGGGTGAGGGAAGTCAGGGAGAAAACGAATCCAGGAAGGCGGAGTCGACCAGTAGTGACGATCGAAAGGGGGGGAAGGTCATACAGTCGCTCGTACAACTGAACGACGAGCAAGGGTCGGGAAAGAACGACTGCAAGGACATGGTCATTTTGTCCATCTCGGCGGTTTCGATCGGCTGCGGAACGTAAGGGGGTTCGATGTGGTCGTAGAAACTGAGGTCGGCGGGGAGGTAGCTGTTGGTACTACTACCTGAGTTTCCAGCCCAAGTCCAGGAGAGAAGTGTGACGTTATCCGATGATTGGGTCAAGATGTACTCCAGTAGACGACGGACTGCTCGCGTGCCCTCGCCATGTACGACCGGGAGTGTGACACCAAGTTTATACCGAACAGACAGTATCATGCAATATCTTCTACCCCCGTTGTCTCGCGCCTCGAAGCCAAGTTCAACTTCTCGCGCGCCCTGGTCCGCCCTGGCTGAAGCATAGCGAGGGCCTGAGTAGCAAACTTGGTTGCCTCTTCCATCTCGGAGATAATTAGGGGCGATTCCTTGTGGTTGAACAACTCGACATCCAGGTACGGCTTGCAATATTCTGTGTAGAATTGTACGACCTTCGACGCGACGTACTCTTGGTATGTCCATCCACGAGTATTCCAGATGCTTTTCCACAAAAAGCCCTTTCTTTGCGATCTGGAGTGAACACCGAGACGATGGACGATCGTGAGCGCCGCGCGACAATACCACTGATTCCTGAACTATGGCAACAACTTATTCTTGCTTAACTCCCTTATCGCTCTGGTTTACACAGCACGTATCACTCCATGCCCACCAGAAGCGCCAAGACTTGATGAGCTTGCAAAAGTTAATGAGTTTGTCGTTCGCGAAGGATGTAGGAAGTCCATAGATTAAAGTATTCTCGACCATTTGAAAAGCTGGCTCGGTGGGTGGCTGCCACCTGTGTGAGAACGTCACATAGTCATAGAACTTCTCCACCTCCTGCTCGATGCGTGCACATTCGAGCAGATCGCGGGTAATCATGGAAGAGCTTACGTCAGTGACAAAGTTGTCCTGCTGTTTGGTTTCATTTGGTTTCATACTTTACTTGCCAGCTACTTACAGGGAAGCTACTCGTTATCTATATCTTGCCTGACGATTGTCACCTCGCGGGCGGCACATTGGACGACCAGACTCTCGCCTGGAACCTCCGAAGCTTTCCTTTCGACCAACCTCTTGTGACTCATCATCAACTCGTAATGCTCAAGTCATTGACCGCTTTACTAGTTCCCTCTCCGATCTTAAAATTTCGTTCAAGACCTCAAATGAACCAAATACTATACAATCTTGAAGAGCATCTCTCAAATCTGTGAAAATTCAATCAATGAATGTAAGTGTGTCTCATGAAGAAAGGCAGGGTCATCTGCATTACTACATTGTTAACAGGCTCCTCTGGAATGATCGATGATCGATAAAGCATCGGATGAACGACCGTATACAGGCGCGGTTAAATCGTATTTCATCCCCGACTGCTTTTGCTTATTATTGAATGCCCCCTAGTCGTTCCTCAAACAGTCGCTCTGCGGTGTAACTATGTGGCACTGTGGCACTAGTGACCATATACTACACTGTCGCTACTCCAGGCCCTCGCCTTATTTGCGAAGATATATTTCATCTGAGCGACCTAGCTGTTCGTTCTCGAGATGTCAGTCGACCCTGTCACGCTGTGCTTTAGTCAGGTAAGCACCTACAGCATACCTCTATACATCGTCCTTGAACAAGATCATGCACCCTCGCAGAAGATGCCAAACTAGTGGACTTGGAAAACACTAAACCGATCCCGCTGTTCATGCAAGCCAATATCCTCTGAGCCCATCTAGCGAATACCAGAGCTGGACACCATCTCACTCGTAACAGTATCGGTGTTCCTCACCGCCATGCACCGAGAAGTCGTCGAGATGTACTCACTAAGTCAGCGATTGGCAATTCGACGGTTCGAGGGTCGCGATCAATCGAGTATCGTGCGAAGCCTGCTACGCCGCGTGGCGTTCTCAAGAGACGCTGTCTGAATGCAGCCTCGGCGAACATTCGTGAGAGATAAGGTAAAAGTGATGAAATAAACTCTAAAGGTGGTTCGCACATGACTATATCCGTAGTATCTATCTTGCGCCGGAGCCCGACTGGGTTGCTCTTCTGATTTCCGCGTCGCGATGCGTTGAGCTCTTAGAAAGAGAAGTGTATGACGAGAGTAGAACGAGATGCCGTCGTTGCCCGGTACTTTACTTGGCAGCAACAGCCGCTGTGCTTGTGCGCGAAACGCATGCGACCCACAGGCGTACTTATAGGGCCCGGGAAGATGCCCCGACGGGTATGGTGTAGACAATCTTACTTCGAGTTGGTGCATCGTGACTCAGGGTATGTTCCCATGTGTTCTACTATGGATTACCTATGGGACAATAAAACTTCGTCAGAGGGAGAATCACAGCCGGTTAACTGTTCATTGACAACAAACCTACTGCCGACGTCACCGTCTTCCGCACTCACGTAAGTATTAGACCTCAGGGCCTTAGACTCCGATCAGAACTTTCGAATGCTCGGAAGGAAATCAAGGGTCCTTTACGATACTCGGTTAGCGGCCAGTTCTAAGCGTCCTACGTAAGTAAGTAAACAACTGCCCAACTCACCTCACAGAAGCGGTCGGCATCAGTATCCGGCCCCCCTTCGCATTGAATGTTGAGCTATGGCCACTGGCAGCCCCGAGACACAATTACGTGCATCGAATTTGGATGTCCAGGATCAAGACAAGCAGTCACAAACCCATGCCAGATCTACCGCATACTCAAACGATAGGTCAGACATACAGTCGCTGGTAGAAGAGCTTGTTCAGTAGGTCTCTCTGTTTTTCGTTACCATCGTGAACTAACAGGACACTCATTCCAGGCCTGTCGAAGACAGCATCCAGACCCGGAAGCTGGGTGTCATGTTTAGAGACCTACGTGTCATAGGACTCGACGCCCGTACATCTGTCCAACACAATCTCGCATCGTTGTTCTATCCCCGGTCGATAATGAAGTTCATCCATAATTTGCGCCATCCCCCGGTTCGCGATATCATTTCAGGTTTTGACGGTGTCGTTTGTCCGGGGGAGATGCTGCGTGCGCAAACCCTTTTCTTTGGTTTCACCCTCGCTGATGCATAAAATCTCCTTTGGACATAGTTGTCCTGGGACGTCCGGGTTCTGGATGCAGTACCTTGCTGAAAACACTCGCCAACTATCGCGGAGAATATCACAGTGTACTTGGTGATGTTTTCTACGACTCGGTTACCTCAGAAGAGATCGAGAAACGGTACCGCGGTGATGTCATCTACTGTCCAGAGGATGACGTCCACTTCCCGACTCTTACGGTCCAGCAAACGATCGAGTTCGCATCTACAATGAGGACCCCGAGCGGCCGGGCAAATCAGTCGAAAAGCGTTAGTGCCTCGCATACGACAGAACTTCTTCTGCGCCTCTTTGGACTTCAAGGTGCCAAAGACACTATCGTTGGCAATTCGTTTCTCAGAGGCATTTCTGGCGGTGAGAAGAAGAGAGTGTCTATTGCTGAAGTTATGGCTGCAAGAGGCAAGATTGTTTGTTGGGACAAGTGCGTATCGTCATTTTCACTGCCAGACCGCATTTTTAATGTGAATGCATCTAGTTCGACACGTGGTTTGGATTCGTCCACGGCACTCGACTTCGTCCGTGTACTTCGCGCTGTCACCGGTATTGCCAATGTGGCGACGGTGGTCTCCATCTATCAAGCCGGAGAGCAGCTGTTCGAGCTGTTTGATAAAGTATGCGTCATCTACGACGGAAAGATGGCGTATTTTGGGCCCGCCACAGAGGCAAAACAGTATTTCATGAACATGGGGTACGAACCTCGGAATAGGCAAACAACATCCGATTTCCTGGTAGCAAGTACATCTCTGAATTATCTCACCGTGTCTTTTGTGTACTTATCACCTCGTACAGCAACCGATCCAAATGCCAGGAAGATTCGACCTGGATTCCAGGGCACTGTGCCCCGAACGGCAGATGATATGGATGCTTATTTTCGAACCTCCGTCCACGGCCAGCTCAACCGCTCGTCAATGGATTCACACTACAGCCTGTTCGTAAACAAACCTGAGCTCAAAAAGGCCTATGAAATGAGTGCCATGAGCGAGCATGCTCGGCATGCCCCTCAGAGCTCTTCATACATTCTATCGATACCCATGCAGGTCCGAGCAGTGGTATGGCGCCGATTACAAATATTGAAAGGTGACCGGATCACGCTCGCTGTTCAAGTTGGGTCGGTTTTGATTCAGCCTGATTGGCGGAAACCATGTACTAAACCATGAGTCACTATAGATTGCAAATTTTGCTAGCTCTTTTCATCGGGACCGAGTTTCTTCAATTAGGGAGTACCACGAATGCATACTCTTCGCGGGTCTGTGTGTTCTTCCTGTGAGTACATTCTACAAAGCACGGATACAAGTACATTGAGCCTTGCCTTATCAGTCTCTTGTTTTGCGATTGTACCTTGTCCTTAGTCGAACTTCCAGGTCTCTTTTCTCAACGCCTGATCGTCATTCGTCATCGAAAAAGAGCCTTATACTACCCCTTCATTGAGGCCCTGGCTCACACCATTGCTGACGTTCCGATCAGTTTCATTGCGGTCGCCATCAAGGCGATCATACTATACTTTTTGGTTGGTTTTCAGAGAACGACGGAGCAATTCTTGTGCGTTATTTTCTTTCAGCACACCAAAGGTATTGCCCTCACTTACAAATTTTGCAGCATTTTTCTGTTATTCGTCTTCATCACGGCTCTTCTGTTAAAATCCTGCATCAGAAGCATCGCAGCCTTCTGCCCTGGTATCTCGATCGCTGTCCCGACGGTCTGCGTGGCTCTTCTATTCATGGTTCTGTACAGTGGATATGTCATCCCTATCAAGGATATTACCGGGGCTTTGCAGTGGCTTTCTTATGTAAATGTGAGTGCGAATATGTGTCCCGTTTTGTCCGTATTGATGTCACATATCCACAGCCCCTCCGTTATGTGCTGGAGTCTTTGGTTGTCAATGAATTCCGCACTATTAATGGGACGTGTGCGCTGCTTGTCCCATCAGGACCTGGATACGAGAATGTCAGCCTCACGGACCAGGTGTGTGCCGTTGTAGGTTCAAAATCTGGTATGACGACTGTACCTGGAGAAGCCTACGCATATGCATCTTTCGGTTATACCTATTCAAACCTCTGGAAGGTAAGGAATAATTGTTGCAGTCTTGCATTTACCAAACAATTCGTGTCACACAGAACTTTGGGATTCTATGCATATTCGGCTTTGGCTTCCTTGGAAATCTCCTCTTCTCCACTCAATTCAATAAGCAGACTGCGCAGGATACCACAGTGACAATTTATAATGAAGGGAGTGTTCTCGTTCCTGTCCACCAGGTTCCGGACGAAGAAAACCCTTCCTTAAGCCATTCGCATGAAAGGCGGGACTTATTGAACGCCACTGACAAGTCCATCCGAGTCATTGAATGCGAAAGACCCAATCAAGCAGACGTATTCTCATGGAAAAAGATCTCCTATGATATACATACTTCTGGAGTGAATATGTGTACGCTGCTGGATGCTATCTGCGGCTATATCACTCCTGGGACGTTGACAGCATTGATGGGGGAATCAGGTGCAGGGAAGGTGCGAATTCGAATTTCGGGGTGGGTGGCACTAATTGATACTGATTATGATCATGTTTTGACAGACGGTTTTATTAGATGTACTTGCTAAGCGCATCTCAGGCGGTTTAGTGGGTGGGGATTGCCTAGTAAATGGCCATCCGCTCCCTGTGAATTTTGCTTCCGAGATGGCGTACGTTCAGCAGTTGGACACTCACAACCCAGAGTCAACTGTTCGGGAGGCCCTTCTATTCTCAGCGAGACTTCGACAACCTGCATCTGTTCCGATGGCCGAAAAGGAGGCTTAGTACGTCTTCGCGAGGATCAATACTTATCCTATCTCTGATGCCTAGTTGTTCTTGAACAGCGTTGACAAATGCTTGAGGATGTGTGGTTTGGAAGCTTATGCAGATGCCATAGTCGGCTCCCTTGATTTAGAGCACAGGAAACGCACTACTATCGGCGTCGAGCTCGCTGCCAAAGTAAGATGAACAATTCTACTCATTTTGCGCTTGCCTGATGAGGGTGACAGCCGAGACTGTTACTCTTTCTAGATGAACCTACTTCCGGTCTCGACTCTCAGTCGGCATGGGCTCTCGTTAAGGTCCTTCGTCAACTTGCTGACAGTGGGCTTGCTATCCTTTGCACGTCAGTCCGTTCCACGAGGACTGGCAGGCGTGATGCTGACAAGTGGCTGTGTATAGGATCCATCAACCCTCTGGCGAACTGTTCCAGCTCTTTGATCGATTGCTGCTTCTCCAAAAAGGCGGCAAAATGGTCTACTTTGGCGACATTGGGGAGAATTCTATGACAGTGATTGAATATTTCCAGAGAAATGGTGCTGCTCACTGTCCCGCCCATGCAAATCCGTGAGTGCTGCCCCTAACGGTGCGAGAATGATGTTAGCTGAGCGAGCTGTACACACTGCGTAGGGCAGAGTACATGTTAGATGTCATCGGAACCGGAGTTACAGCAACCTGGATGACTGACTGGGGCCATATTTGGGCAAACTCATCCGAAGCAATACAGCTGAACCTGGAGCTCGATCGTATTCATCAAGGACAGTCTAGGATTATCATGGCTTCCGGATCCCCCTCCAAGTTTGCGAGTTCTTGGGTGAAGCAACTCGCACTAGTCGCTCACTGTGGTTTCGTGTCTTACTGGCGAAACCCTGTGTTGGTCTATGCAAAACTTTTCGCCTGCGTTTTCACTGGAGTGCTCATCGGATTTTCGTATTTCGGTGCCGTAAACTCCTTGCAGGGATTTCAGGACAAGGCTCTCGTAAGTACCTTCTACGTTCAAATTTAACTGTAGGGAACCAGATGACATTCCTTGACTCTACAGTCGGTACTTTTGGCCCTGACAATGTGTGTGCTCACAGCACAGCAATCACAGACTAAGTTTATCGAGCGCCGAAATGTCTATGAAGTCCGGGAGTATCCTTCAAGAATATATACTTGGTCAGCCTTCCTCGTCTCTCAGGGCCTGATTGAAATTTCGTTCAATATACTGGCAATTCCCTTGTTCTTTGTCTGCTGGTACTGGTCCTCTGGCTTTGACAATTCTCGCGCCGGTTTCTCTTACCTCTTTTACTGCATCGTGTTCCCGTTATACTACACCACGCTTGCATTGGCGAGTGCCATAGTCTCTCCCAATGCGATCATTGCTAGCACAGTATTCATCACAATGGCCTGCTTCACCATGCTCTTGTACGTATTGGTCCTTTATGACGGGACATGTCTAGTTTGTACTAATAGATCATGGTGACCTCACAGTGCCGGCGTCCTACAGCCATATCATCTATTGGGGTGGTGGAAGTGGATGTACTACCTCTCCCCCTTTACCTATGTCGTCGAGGGTCTATTTGGTCAAGGTGAACTTCCCCAATTTATGTCGTGTCAGGGACACCACACTGACGAACGCTCATCCTAGTTGCCGGTGACCAGCTCATCACCTGCACATCCACTGAGCTCGTCATATTGGAACCACCCTCAGGGATGAACTGCGGTGCCTACATGGACCGCTTCATTTCATCTATGGGCGGATATCTCACCAACCCGGATGCAACCGCCCAGTGCTCCTTCTGCCCCGTGCGAGCGTCAAACGAGTTTTTGCAGTCATCCTTCAACATCTCATACAGACACCACTGGAGGGATCTATTTATCATTCTTGGATTCATTGCCTTCAACGTACGTTGTCTCTCATATCTTCTTATCACTCCAACCTCCTGTGTTGGCGTAAACCGAGGTCCGAGACTGATGGTGGGTGTGGCGACAGGTCTTGCTCATGTTTGCAGGGATGTTTTTCCGGATCAACAGGGGTAGTGGCCTCAAGTATATTCTGGAAAAAAGGAATTGAAATGATGACAAGACGCATTCTTGCCTCTGGACACCCGGTCTTGTTCTTCCGTAAATCCTCCCCTCCATTGTAGGTATATGCGGAGAGTCGGCTCGATGTCAGGAAGCTGGCGTCGTTAATTTACGGCGAGCGGGGTTGACTTGTGGCTCTAACTGTATCTTGATGCTCACATGAGTCGAAAAATATGGAATATGATATGACTGTTTTGTCGCTGTGCACGCTTCCTTGCGGTACTGCAGGCGAGTTACCGCGCCCTGGAACCCAAAAATTTCCAGACTGGTACTTACATATTTGCCGTTCTCTTCTTAGGTAACTTACTATCTCTCTATATTTCCCAAGTAGGAGTACGAATTTATCACCTCATGCCCTTTCGTAACCCGCTGTCGTTCTCTCCCTATTTTATACCGTAGGTAAGCCTATGATAGAATGCATGAAGAAATACCCTCACGGCGATGCACCATCTATTGATCGACAAAGTTATCTCATTCTTGTCGACATCATCCACCGAACGGACCATTGATCGAGAATCAGTATGTCTAGAACACTTCCTTTGACTCCTCGACTCATGTCACGGCGCTACTAGGTATTACTCGAGCCCTACACGTACATCGCATCTACTCCTGGAAAAGGATTCCGCAATCACTTCATACAGGCATTCGACCACTGGTTTCAAGTACCGTCGGCTCAACTGCATGCAATAGTCCGCGTAATTGAGCACCTGCACAATGCCAGCCTCTTGTGAGTTTGGCTCCCTTTTCGCTTGCATGAGAGTTGAATTTTGCAGAGTGGATGACATTGAAGATGACTCTGAGTTACGAAGAGGAAAGCCAGGTATGGCGTTCTGGGAGTCACATGGATGATTGCTCACTACAGCGTGTGTCCGCTATAGTCGCGCATAGGATATTTGGCGTCCCCCAAACGATCAACTCGGCAAACCACGTCTATTTCCTTGCATATGAAGAAGTCCTCAGAATTGGTCGCCTGGCTCATGCTGACAATCCTTCTGGTTCCGGAATCCGTTTGATTCAAATTTTGAATGGTATGTCGGTCTCTCAACTGTGACAAAATTGTTTACGGATACAGAATTGATTAGAGGAAATGTTGGCGTTGCACCGTGGCCAGGGTTGGGACCTCTTTTGGCGTGACCATCTCCAGTGTCCGACTGAGGAGGAATATCTACAGATGGTGAAAGACAGTAAGTACTCAGCGACGACAAGCGGTAGCTGCATTGCCACTCACACATTCTTCCAGAGACAGGGGGACAATTGTGGATTACAGTGAGATTGATGATGGAGTGCGCGACCGCTACAACCGACTTGTGAGTTGAACATGATGAGAAATTTTTGGTCTGTCTGGCTGGAACAAACATTCCATTAGAACGTATGTCCACCTCGCCGACTCGTTGGGAATCTGGTTCCAAATTCGTGATGACTACATGAATTTACGAAGTGATAAGGTGAATCAACTTGGCCTCAACTTCATTGTTCGACTGTCGACTCAACTTTACATTCTGTCATTCAGTACACGGATCAAAAGGGGTTTGCTGAAGACCTTTCTGAGGGAAAATTTTCGTTCCCAATTATCCACGGTATCAGGGAGAAGCCTAACAGCAATTACATTTTGAGTATGACGATCACCGGTCTAGAACCCGTTTAATTGACTGAGGTTTTGCAGGTATCCTTCAGCAGAAGCCCAAGGATCCGTTGCTAAAACAGGGCGTAATTTCGTATCTCGAGGAAGTGACACACTCGTTTGAGTATATTGTTGGTGTATTGAGCTCGTTAGAAGCACAAGTGCGGAGCGAGCTGACGAGACTCGGTGGGAACCCGATACTGGAAGCGATCTTTGACAAGCTGGCAATCAAAGACAAACAGAACTGGTGCAGATGGTTCAAGGTTTCGCGAAACACTCCTGGTGGTTGTACGATATCACAATGTACTGTACATGTATGCAACAAGTTTAGGTTGGAGAAGGCGATATTTATGTTTAGTGGTGTTTTTGTATCTGCCATTCTCACGAATGTTCTTCGAATTTATCAAATAAGCCTGGCGGGATGTATGTTTTCTTCTAGTCCATATTTAGTCTAGACGTCCTGCAGGGCAGACCCTTTTTTGATTCAGCAGCAGGTGCAGGCAGCGGGTGTTCTATCTAACCGACTTGACGTGTAATTTCGCTCATGTCGTGCTGAAAGGGAAAGGCTATCCGTAGAACGATTTACGAAGTAAGATTCTGCGCCGTCTCACGAACCATGATTGGCTGGAACCCCTATCGGTAACAATGAACCCTGAATCGACTACATCGAGCTGTGTTCTGAATCTTTCAGTAATGGGCGGAGTCTCGTGTCAGTTTTTAGATTCACATACTATCGGCATAGGGCCGCCGATCAGCAGACCACCTCGCCTGGCGATGCTTTCGTACGGCCTTTCCTCCTCAACTATTTATGAATTAAGGGTCCTTCAAAGTGCTTTATTCTCGCCATCTCAAACAGTTCGGAAACTGCTACGGTATAGCTCGGTTTGAACAATTATAGATATAGTATTCCCCCTTTTCACTCAAGTTTCGAGAGGCATACATTGATATTGTAGTGTGCATCAAACGGTGACATGACGTATTGCAAGCGAGTAGTGGAAGCGATAGAATCGATGCCAATGAAGCGAATCCAGTTGGCACATGGAGTAACGAGGATGCTAAAAACCAACCAGGTCTGAGATGTATATAAGGCGTGGAGAATGGGAAAGTACACCGTTCTGCCTCCCGATGTCCACCCAAACGTTTCAACTTCCTGACTTTCTCTCGCTGCTTTCCAAGAATCCTGGGAAAATAATTAATCCCCATTTCAAGGAAGCTGAAGCTTCACATAGGGCATGGATACAGAACAACCTTACCGGGGACTCTGCAAAGGTGATCGTCCAATATTCACATCTGTCGATCTATCTTTTCTGATCCCTTTTGAAATTAGATAGCGGAGGAAGCTGACGGGCTTTTGTTTACTGCCATGTTGTGCCCGCATGCTTCCTACGAATGGTTGTCTGCACTTTCGATCTGGAATGAGCTAGGGTTCGTAGTCGATGAGCTGCTGTATGTATCATTTTATTTTTCCTCTTTCCACGAGCTCAGACAATCAACATAGAGACCATTGTTCAAAGGAAGAAGCACCGGCTCTAGGACGTTCGTGGTTGGACTCACTTGATGACACAAAACCAATGCAGCATCCTCTCATGTCATTGTTAAAGAAGTCGGTCGACCTTCTGATTTCGCATCTCGTCTCGCCGAACTTACGATCTCGAATGTAGGGATATCATGCCCAGAATAAGAACAGCTTTGGGCTTTCATTGGCTGCGTTTCGTCGCTGACAACAAGAAATGGACATTTGCTGCGGTACAAGAAAGGCGAGATCGAGAAACACATTTTAACGCCACAGGCGACATTCAATCGTACTTCAACCTGCGGTGGGAGACGGTTGGTGCTCCTCTAACCCTCACTATTGCTCGGTCCGGCTACTCCTTGGATATTCCCGACGACGTCTTGGCTCATCGAACTGTACAAGAAATGGAACGCGCTATGATAAATGTAATGATAATTACAAACGTGAGGGGCAACAGGTTTACCAAAATTTCATAATTTACCTTTTTGTTGTTTTAGGATGTCTACTTTTATGTCAAGGAATACAAGGTCGACAAGGGGTTCAACAACATCTTGACAGTCATTCGCAATGATCAAGAGACTTGCCATCTGGATTTGCAGGGCGCACTTGATCATTCAGGGAAGCTGGTCGAGGCCAGCGTGAAACGTTTTCATGAATGTGTGCGCGATTTACCGTCCTTCAACTCAGAAATCGATGCATACCTCGCCTCGTACGCAGAAGCTCTGGTCGAAACGGCCGTAGGGAACGTGAACTGGCATCGTGTCAGTCGTCGTTATAATATGTTCAAGAACGAAGAGGACAGAGAGAACAATATCGTAAGGTGGGCGTTGTGAGTCTTGTGACAGCAGCTTGAGGAAGCGACCACTGTTTTGTTTCACTCTTGACCGTTTTTGTCCCCAATGTGTTATTTTCATCCTCGTGTAGTCTGAATCGTCTGTTGTACTCGTCTTGCCTATGCTTCGGTTTCTTCGAACCGTCCAATTGTCATGCGATGTGTGTAGCTGGTCCGAGTATCCGTCCCCGTTTTGCAATGAGAAAAACCGTTCTCGATATTCCAGTGATGCACACTCAAGAAAATGAGATGTCGATCCGACTTTTAGGATCAGACATGAAGGATAGCTCGGTCAGAACACACAATATATATAATCTTGGATTCGATAATCCACATCCCACGTTGTTCGTGTTCGTCAGGATGCTCAAGAGATCCGTCTGCGGGCAGTCAGTGCAGTACGTTCAACCTTCGATTGGGTCAGTCGCATTGAGAGATGCTTTGAATGCACATACCAGGTGCGTTCATTATTGCGAGGCGGAATAAATGAAGCATCGCTTGACAAGATTGAGCAAAAATAAATGAACCTCAACGTACGGTAAACTTGACGACGCTCATTTGGACGTGTCTGATCGCAATCAGGAACCCAGGATTCGCTTCTATCTGAGACGTTGCCCGAACAGCAGGACATTTGGAAACTAGTTCAACGCCTGCGAAGTTGAACAGCCCTGAAAAAAATTCAAGCACGACATCAGCTTTGATTCTGCGGTGCATCTGTCCCAAGTGATCAGGCGCGTAGACCGGCGTGTTAGGAGAAAGTTGACTGCAGAAATGGAATCGAGTAAACAATACGCACCGTAGTTGTGCCGTGAGTTTTCTACTAGCTCGGGGTTCAACTCGGACGGCAGCCTCGGCTTGCGAAAATGAACTCGGATGGCACACTTCCATGTTTACGCATAAAAAAGTGCACCGGCAGGCTGCAGCTTGACTTGAATCATTCGACTCATCTGAGTCGAGGTTATAGCAAAGTCTGCAAGGACTCAGAGACAACGACGGTCGTCGACAGACCGCGTTTGAGATCGATCCTTGGTCTTTTAGAAACTTGGTTTGGATTTAGTTATTTAGTTATTCACTTGATTCCATCCCGGTAAATATACTCGGTACAGGGTTACTAGTAGACAGGAGTTGCAAACTGCTCAGCATGTCACGTATTTAGTTGAATAAACTTACTTTTCAAGTACGTTCGGTGAGCAGCGACTCGTCCGTCGGAACGATCGGGGTCCAGACTAAGCATCACACCACCATCATACGATGATGGCCGCAACAGCCGTGACACTGGACCGGCCAGGATGGAACACGACAGAAAGTGGCCTGGGCCTTCTCCAAGCTAAGGACAAAGACGAAAGACTAAATTCCGCTCCAACACCCTGGCAACTGGCCGAGCGATTGATTGTAGTTAGTTGCTGAAAAATTGCACTTCTCACGATCTCTGATTCAGACCACCTCGCCAAGCGATGCTTTCTTCATCAAATATGTACGAGCAAATAAGGAGATTAAGGGTCCTTCAAAAAGCTTTTTTCTACAGTAATTTAGTCTGATATACTTACGCATTGATGCGTTCGATTCATACATGTACTAGTACATCTGGAAAAAAAAAATTCCTGGTAGTAACTCGGTTACTATGTAGACTACAGAGCACTCCATAGACATTATGAGACATAAGCCCTCTATGTAGCACCACATAGTAAGTTCAAGGACCGCAGGTACCATATAGATGGTGTCATGACACACCAGTACTAGTACTATGGGGCCTACAAAGTCTAATATAAATTTTAGGGAACTGCACAGGTATGGTACCACGGGTATACGAGTGAGGGTCAGCATTTGCTAACCCGCGCCCAACCCACTACCCGTGAGGGTCATCGTGGTCGCGTCGTTGTCGCACTGACCGTCTTCCGAGTTGTTGACGCGCCCGGGCCATCTCGCTGTCGTCCTGTCGTCATTGTCGTCTCGCCTGAGTCACCTCACATTGTCCCCATCTCGTTTCCATCCCCGTCCTGTCGTCATTCCCGCATTACCACAAGATGCTGGTAGGTTGATGCATTGTATCACGATCTTTTCGTACATGGGTGATGCAACAATACGATAATTGTCGTACTCCCATATATCATAGGGTCGTATACACTAGTCCTGTATATTCCTAGTAGTTGCGAACGATGCATCATTGATGCAAGTTATTCCATTTAGTATGTCATCGCGTCGTTTTGTCGAGCGCTGAGTATTCCGGCCTGATGCATCATGGTATGTCTGAAAAACCGGATCGATCCATGTACCCGGTTAGCCCAACAGGCTGTCTCAATTTAGCAGCGTGATAAAATAAACTACATTTAACCGTCGGCTGCAGCGTTACTCGTCCTCGTCCTCGTCGTCGTTGCTGTTGCAATGCCGCCGTGTTGTGGTCGTGGTCGCGATCGCGGTACCACCGGGCCGTCTCCCCGTCCTCCTCCTCGTGGTTGCGATACCGTTGTGTTGCTGACGCCGTACCCCCGTCCTCCCCATCCCCATCGCTTCGCCATGACGCATCGTCGGCGTCGTGGTACCGCG
>JBBPPX010000251.1:0-39041 GCA_038092235.1 Leccinum boreale | reverse complement strand
AGCGATGTGAAGGAGGTGAAGTCGCTAGAGATCTATGATACAATGTGAATACAAGGTAAAGGTGATAAGTGAAAGGAAAAGAGAGAGAAAAGAGATACATGGTGAGCCTAGGAGACAATTGTAACAGGAGCAAACCCAGGTCTTCCTAACGACATGGATAGCTCTTTACGATCAAGCAAGATGTGATCCTATGATGGGGATAGCTCTTCTCGAAAGAAACAGCCGACAAGACATTATCAAACACATGTTCCTACAAGGAGAAAGACCGACCAAAATTCACAACTTCATTGCCATCATCCAAAAATACGCTAATGCGATCAAGGCCTTCAAAACTCGCTCCTCCTTCCAATGTCGAGACCTCAATGCCATGGATATCGACACAACTGTAACTACTACTGATGTTTGAAAGACATCTCTGGGATGTTACAACTGTGGAGGCGATGGACATCGTGCCAAGGAATGCAAAAAGCCCTCCACTCGCTGTAAAGACTGCAGATTCTCCCATGGTGGACATAGAAAGGAATGTCCTAAATATAAAGCCAAACAAGTGCGGGCCATAGAAAGAACTGCTCCAACAAACCAACAGACCCCACAATCGCCTAACTGGGTTAAAGTGATACAAGGCATGGACTTAGAGGCTGCACAAGCCTACTTCCGAGATCTCGATGTGACTCAGGGAAAAGAGTGAGGGAGGCCGTATCGGGTACGACCCCTCCCCCTTGTAATAAATAAAAAAATAGTTTACTTTCAGACTATTGTACTCGACACCTAGATAGTGCTAGTACAAATTCTGTTTCTCAATCTCTCTCCCCTTCTATTTCTTCTTTCAATCATTTTAGTGTATTAGATCATGAGGTTTCTCTTGATTCTTTGTTGTCTCGAAGTAGTATCCTACCAGATGACACAACTGAAGCCACGATCTCGAAAGAGCATGCTCCCCAGGAAGGGAGGCTTAATTTGGCTTACACAGAAAATATAAATAGTTTCCCCCCTCAGATCCCGACTGAGCAGAAAGTCCACACCATGCGTCCACTCAGGGAACTAGTCCTAAAAATAGATATAGTTACAAAAACCAAAAACATCAAAGTAGCAGCACTTCTAGACACTGTGGAGCAAATGGAGTATTCATAGATGCCAATTGGGCCAAAGCCCAATGCATACCCCTGAAACTCCTCGAACTCGTGGTACCTGTTTACAATGTGGATAGTACAGTCAACTCGGCAGGAGGCATTGCCTACACCACCGACCTGATCATAGACTTTCAAGAACATCGCGAAAAAATCAAAGCCGATGTGACCAACCTAGGATGCAACCAAATGATCTTGGGATATACCTGGTTACGTGAACACAACCCCTTGATCAATTGGGTACAAGGGACAGTCAAATTAAATCAATATCCCACTTCTTGCCGAACGTTAACTGCAATCTATGAATCTCGATTGGACGAATCTGAGATCAATCATTCCTATAGAGTTCAAGGATTAGGAAAAGAACCTTCTGATGGAATAGAATCTGAAGAAGCCTTCAAATTGGTGCCTGAGGCATATCACGGATATCTCAACATATTCTTGAAGAAGGCTAGTAAACGCATGCCCGAAAAGAAAACATGGGATCATGCTGTAGATCTGAAACCAGATTTCAAACCAAAAAAGGGTCGATTGATCCCCCTGAACCCTGTAGAACAGAATGAAGTCAAAGCTTTTGTAGAAGACCAATTGAACAAAGGTTACATCAGACCTTTGAAGTCCCCCCAAACTTCGCCTGTGTTCTTTATCCCTAAAAAAGATGGTAAAAAGTGAATGGTCATGGACTACAGATATCTAAACGAGGGAACTGTCAAAAATAACTACCCTCTTCCCCTTTTTGGATCAATTGTCGATAAATTAAAAGGAAGCAAACACTTCACCAAGATGGACCTCCATTGGGACTATAACAACGTGAGAATCAAAGAAGAAGATGAATGGAAAGGAGCCTTCGTCTGCCATCTTGGGTCCTACGAACCTACCATGATGTATTTCAGGATGTGTAATTCCTCGGCTACGTTCCAAAACATGATGAACGACATCTTTGCGGACATGGAAGATGTAGTGATTATTTATATCAATGATCTCTTGATCTTTACGAATAAAGATATGAAACACCATCAGGAAATGGTTAAAAGAGTCCTAGAAAGACTACGAAAGAACGACTTGTTCGTCAAACCCAAAAAGTGCTTCTTTGGAGTACAAAAAGTTGACATGCTAGGAATGGACGTCTCCTGCAACAGAATCTCAATGAATGCTGAAAAACTCGATGGCATTGCCAAGTGGCCAGTTCCCACAAACGTAAAAGCCGTAAGAAGCTTCTTGGGTTTAGCCAACTTCTACCACCGTTTCATTACCAATACAGCTTGGAAGTGAGACCTCTCCACAACTTAACTAAAAAAGATCAACCCTGGAAGTGGGACATGGCCCAGCAGAAAGCGTTTGACACACTTAAAAACAGATTCACCACCACACCGGTATTAGCTTATCTGGATGACACAACCCCTTATCGTGTTGAATGCGATGCTTCGGACTTCGCAACAGGAGCTGTGCTCTCTTCCTTGAAAAACGACAAATGGCATCCAGTCGCATTTATGTCCCACTTCATGACTCCGGAACAGCGCAATTATCCCATCGCCGATAAAGAAATGCTCGCAATCATTCTAGTGTTAGAACAATGGAGACACTATTTAGAAGGTGCTAGACACAATTTCGAGATCTGGACAGATCATAAAAACCTCCAGTATTTCATGAAAAGCCAAGATCTAAATCGATGACAAGCCAGATGGGCTCAGTACCTATCCTGATTCGATTACACTCTCATGAATAAACCCAGTACCTCAATAGAAAAGCCGATGCCCTCTCTAGAAGAGAAGACCACATGATTGGCATCGAGAATGATAACAAACAGATGACATTCATACCAGAATCTCGCATCAGATCTCTAGAAGAGATCACTTTATTTGACAAAATAAAATCTTCGCACTCTGGATGCACATCCCCAGACGGGTCGATCCTCTGTGAAGGATTATATTATTATAGCAATAAACTTTGGGTTCCAAAAGAACTCCGCCGTGACGTGATAACACAATTCCACGATCACCCAATCTTCAGACACAAAGGTGCCGAAAAGACACAAGACTTCCTCACACAATATTACTCGTGGCCAGGAGTTAAGAAGAACATACAGGAATACTGTAAAGCTTGTGAGCGCTGTGCGCGCATGAAACCTACAAACCTTCCGCCAGCCGGAAAATTACAACCCTTAGAGGTTCCTGAAGGACTCTGGAAGAATGTGTCAGCCAACTTCATCACCGGCTTCCCTTCGTCACACGGTTTTGACAGCGTACTAGTAGTGGTAGATCGATTCTTGAAAGAAGTGGCCTTTGTGCCTACCACAAAAACCATCACGTCCAAAGGAACAGCAGAACTGTATAGAGATTATGTATGGAAGCACCATGGACTTCCCAATTCCCTCGTTTCTGATCGCAGACCCCAATTTGCCAGCCAAATGATGGTAGATCTGCTCAAAATTTTTAAAATAGAAAAGAAGATGTCTATGGCATATCATCCCCAAACCAATGGACAAACAGAGCACGTTAATCGCGAACTTAATCAATACCTCCGTCTCTTCTCCGCAGAAAAACAGGATAAATGGGTTGAATGGCTTGCCATCGCTCAGTTTAACTTCAACAACACTCGCTCATCCGCAACTGGCTTCACCCCTTTCCAGTTGACCAAAACATTCACCCTGCATCTCGGTTTTGAACCAACACCGGTAAAAGCTCCAGCCGCTAAGGAGTTTGCCGATGACATGAAAGCCAATCTAGAAAAGGCTAAAGATGCACTTCAGCGAACATGAGAAAGAATGAAGCTGCAGGCAGATAAACACCGATCGGCTGTACCATAATACAAAATCGGAGATCTCGTTTGGCTTAGCACCGAACATCTAACTCTTGATGAACGCCCATCGCGAAAATTAATGGAATGCTGGATCAGCCCTTACCAAATCATTGAAGTACATACCAATAGTGTGGGATTACTCTTCCCCAAATCCATGAAAGCTCGACACATCGTCAACGTCTCTCGAGTTAAACCCTATATTGAACCTCTGCCCGGACAGCCCGTCGTTTGTCCTGGACCAGTGCTTGTCAATGATGAAGGCACTGAGGAATTTGAAGTTGAGTATATTATGGATTCTCACCCTATTGGTCACGGATTCCAGTACCTGGTGCACTGGAAAGGTTATGATGAAAGTGATTGAACTTGGGAACCTGCCTCTGGATTGAAGAAAGCCCAGTCAGCTATAAATGACTTCCATCACCATAAACCCTCGGCTCCTAGACGTCTGAAAATGAATTGTGCTCTCTTTGATAGCATTTTTTCTACTTCTCTCATTAATTTCACCTCAGGTTCTACCTCTGCTTGATCTGGTATCTCAAGCCTAGCAGGGGGGTAATGTTACAAACCTCTTCATTTTCGACTCTTCAAAAGTCACGTGACCTACTTAGTCAGCATCACGTGACCTCTTTCGACCATACATCTTTATCTTTACTTTTATGACACGTGACTTGTACCTTTATCTTCATAACACTCGTTGACACATTACTAGATTAGTTAGCATAGCTTATCCAGACCTGCCCTAAGCTGGTCTGTGCACATATGTCAGTAGTATAAATACTTGAATGCAACAACCGAACAAGCTAGTCTTGTTCTGGTTGGATTCCCTCTAACCTATACTTGTCTCCTCCATTCTCCTTGTCTCTTACTGAGGTGCCATAGTCCTTATTGGGTTATAGGTTGCCTTCAACCACTGGTTGCATTCCATACCCTAATGGTGTTGTCCTCAGAGCCAGAGACAATGTGGGTCCCATCAGGTGAATAAGCAACAGACTCAACTGATGATGTGTGTCCCTGCAGAACATGGATCTCACAAGGCCAACTTGTTGGCTGTCCAGAGATCATCCAGACATCCTTTTGCAGGTGATTAGACCAGAGTGCACAAAGTGGTGACCCAGAGGGGGTTTGAGGCATAGCTGACAAGTATAAATGACAGGTAGATTCCCTCAGCACTGGAGCAAATACTTGGATGAACTGTGATGCTTCTGATGCTAGTATGCCAATCTCATGGTTCTAATGATATCTCTATTCAGTGTTGATCACATATTATGGTGGTCAATCTTACCTTGGCCCATATTTTCAAGCTGCTGCAGGTCTCTATGGCAGACAAAATGGACACCAGTGGTGAGGAAAATGCAAGAAGACTGATGGCCTCAAGCCAGTAGGGGAAGAACTTTTTGAAGAAACATGTTATCTCGTCTAACAAGTCTTGGTCAGGAGCAGTGTTGCTCAAGTGGACCATCCAGTATTGGCAAGAGTATATCAACTGAGGGGGAATAGCTTTCTTCACTCGACTCGACAGATCAGGGATAGCCTTGTTGGGTTGCCGGGAGTCCTTGAGATCACATATGTTAAACCTAAGCATACTTTGCATGCATCCAACCAATGCCTTTTGAAGACGCAGAGAATGATAGGTGCCAATGATGATGTGAAAGGTGGAACTTCGTGCTTCATCCAACAAGAAGTCACGGAAGGAGGAATGAAGTGGTTGAATGGGCTTCTCCTCATCATGCACTCCATCCAGCAATGATCCCATAGCCTTGACTATCTCCCGAATATTGAAGTCCTGGAGCAGTGCAGATAGGGACATCAATGATAGCGGCTCCTGCAATGCTAGTATAATGGCCATCACATCTCGGAATGATTGTTGAGCCTTGTTGAGCAAGAACAGTTGGCCTAGAATGCTTTGGTATAGTGTATCTAGCAGGTAGATGGTATCCCCGTTGTGTTCTAGAAGCATCTTCATCCGGTCCGAGGGTCTGACTCCAATGGCACCCTCTCCTTGGATGAATCTGCAGGCAGTCGAAGCCCATTGAAAAAGATTCTGTGAATGGTGGACAAGCAATCGACACCACTCTTCCTTGGGCCAACAGACCTCGAGTTCAGTGTACTGATTGAGTGAATGATGGACAACCTTCCAGATGTCCTCATCAACATCTTCCTTGGAGATATCTTCCATCCGCTTATGGACGACATGTAAGCCACTTGCAAACGCATCGAGGATGTCACTCTCGGGTCGAGAGGTAATTAGGAAGCGAAGGTTGGGAGGGAGGGTGTTGTCAGAAATTTGCTTAGAGATGGCATTCAGCAGCTGCTTGCGATCCTCTCGGCTGCCGCTTTCATCGAGGGCGTCAATAATGATCACCGAGGGTCCGATGGAGTCGAGATGCTCGCTAGGTTTGATAATGAGGCACTCGATCTGTTCATCCGGTGAGACAGACGTGCGAAGTGCTCGCTTGTCTTTCACGATCCTCCAAAGAGCCCGTGAGTAGTGCGGATCATGATCAGACATGTCGCGTGCAATTGTGCTGAATAGGTTCTGGGGGTTCCGCTTGGCGACATCAGTGCTGGAGAAGCAATACGACGAGCCTAGTCGCTCCAGCCCGTCATACAGCCGTGCGATTGAGTGAGCTACCGCAGACTTGCCCGATCCAGCCACGCCAGTAAGCAAGCAGACCCGTGGGGCATTCTTGTTGGGGTTATTGATGATATCACAAATGTCGCGGAGCAAGGATTCGCGTGTCCCAGGCAAACATCCTTTTTCCCGCACATATCTAGCACCAACCGCATATGGCATGTCACTTAGCTTCACGAATTCCGCTGTATCCAAGTCTGTTAGCAGCCGTGCATGGTTTGCGGGGATTGGACCTACCGATATGGTCCAAGGTATTCATCATACGGAAGACAGTAACGCCCGTTTGCACTGCCACACCCTCCAGGAATGCGGCCTTGAGTTCTCTCAATTTGGTCTCGTAGTCCTTGATTTTTGCATCTATATTAGAGAGTGTGTACTTCAGGGTCCGAATCCCTGGATATACAGATCAGAAGTGACAAGAATTGTGGGTTTGACGACAACTAACAAAAGTTCTTTTGCTTGGCGTATGCAGTGATAAAGAACGCGCACTCTGTCACTTGCTGTGACAGAAGCGTAATGGTCTTGATGTGCGCCTTGATAGCCTTCAGAGGTTCGGCGTCATTGACGAAACTGAAGACGTCCGTCATGGTGGTCGCCAGGTGGATGATCCGCTCGTCGCGGTTCTTCTGGTCCACCATTACCTGTGTGTAACACGACGAGCAATTAGGCAACAGTAAAATGATAAAAATAAAACGTACTTTGCTCGCAAGGGTTATAACAGACACAGCAGCCGACGCGTACGGGTGAATCTGTCTCGCCATGAGATCATACGGCGGGGAGACTGAACAACAAAATACCTCTGCGATGCCGGCCACGATTTTGTTGAAAAGTTCAACCCTCTCCAATAGGCCTCCCAACAAATTATTATCGATCGTCTGTACCGCGCTCACGACGTTTTGGCCTGCGTCAACCGCTGAGCTTACTATGCCAACGGTTGCTGGTGTGTCAAGTGCTTTGACCGCTTCGTTAGCCTCGGCGACGGGGTCCACAGTTTGGCATTTGTCTGCGTTAGTAGCATTCACGGGTGCGTCACCAGCTACCACAAACTTGATCTTAATCCCAGAAAGATCGGACGCATTGGAGGTAACCGTCGAGCTTATAAGTGAGCCCTCAAATACTGATCAGAGAGATCGCATCAGTAGAACGCAAACGACATAAAATGACATCTTACCATTGTCCGGAGTGCATTTTCCCAGAACGTTGCCGATGGTATCAGATAGAGATCCGACCAGTTTGTCTTTTCCAATGCGGTGCTTTCGGAAAACCTCGACGACGAGCTCTGAACGATCGTCACCGTCACTGAGAGAATTCAGTTTTCTGGCGTAGAACGGAGAATATTCGCCCACAGAGATAAACTGTCTTTCCAAGTGGTGCCATTCTTCCTCTCCTTTGCTTTCTTCGTCAGACTTGAGGAATCGCCTATGGAAAACTGGACTTGATACTGCCTCGCAAGGGGGAACTTGCGTCGTGCGAGCGTCGTGCGCAGTTCAATATCTGATGAGGGAAAGGTTAACGTGAGGGACCCGGACAGTCTCACGAGCACACCTTTGATGCTGATCGTCTTTGCTGTAGAGCCACCTCCAGTTCTCTGTGCTGACGGCGACACCAAGGGACGGTGGGTATCAGTTGGATTCATGCTCGACTAGATTTGTTTCTGAAATGGGCGAATATACAAAGTGAGCAGTTGGAGGAGTGGAAGGACCGCTGGGAAACGAACAAGCATTGCAACCACGAGGCAGCGGTCTAGACCCATCCGGTATGACTGGCAAAGTCCGGACCAACTTCACACCTCCGAACGTCCAAACGAACGAGATATCAGCAAGGATATCATAGTTCGCAGAGCTCATTGATAATAACGCAACAGTAAGATCATACTCAACAGTCGCCGCATTCGACTTCCCGACTTAAGTGGTCAAACTGGACCATGGACCGGGCACCACTACAGTAACGCACACGGGGACTGTCGGTCTCCGAGCCTAGGGAACGCGTTCGTACTTGACAACACGACCTTCTTCTTCTCGTGCGATATATATCCCCTTATATATCCCTTGTAGATCATGTTTGCGACGAAGCACTCGGCCTCGTCCATCGAAACGTCGGTTCCGGAGATGTGCAGCGAGGAGTGGAATTTAGTTACGGGGATCCGGGTACTTTTGTCGCTTGCGACCCATCTACGAACCAAGTTTCAGCATTGCGAATACAGAAAGAAAGATAGAAACGTAAAGAATAGTGCGGGGAAAGACGTACACGCGTTTGAACAATCCCCGGATGCACAGCTCGCGCGCTTTTTCTATCGTGATCCACAGGTTCAGCTCAACGAGCCGTCGCTCCCAACGATTGAGCGCTGCATCGTATGCAGTGAAATCGCCGGTGCGGATGGCGGCTATGAATGGCAAGAACAGTTCGTCCAAGATGGGGAACCGATCGAGCAGTATCCTGGATGGGAGGTGACCGCGCAAGATGCGTAACGGGATCAAGCAGGTCAAGATTCGTCTACAAAGCGCATCTCAGTGTTTTCCATGCGCGGGAAGATGGTAGCGGGTGAAATACTCTTGATTTCTGTGTGCCTGGATATGACAATTGTAGAGTGCAAGCGTGGGTCCTGTTCTGCCTGTGGCGAAAGGTGAGCGGTCGCTGTAGGACAAGTTTAGAAAGAATGTTACCTTTGCGTAGTCTTCGTTCAAGAAGCTCAGCATTCCAAGATAGTATCGGTACGTGACCTGCAGTCAATAGTCCTTTAGCAACATGGGGTGGGGCTGCATCATCAAGATGCGACACACTTGATGTGAGCGGGGGTAGGCGGTCAGAGGAGATATATCCGGGTTCGCGCGTCCAGCGCTCGCAGGATGTTTTTTGACAAAGATATACGTTTGACCTGGTTTCGAATTACATACTGGATGGGTGTGCGATAGTATAATAGAAACGTACACGGAAATAGCACTTCATGACAAGACCGACAACATACTAGATCCCCCATTTCCGAAATTGGTCCGCCGCGGTGATGTTCCGGAGAGATTTACTTCATTAAGCAAATGAGACCTGCGACATGTCCATTGAGACACACCGATCTGTCTTACAGTTGCTGAATGCCTTCGCCACTACTCCTGCTGCGCTCTCCATGCATTCACTGCTCTGACCGTTGCATTTTGCATGCTTGAGCCGATGGGGTGTGTCAGGACGAAAACCAAAGCAGCAATGAACTGACATCGAAAGCGAGTTTGCGAATGTAGCGTGGAGAACAACACAGGGAGAGTCCACCCTGTGTCCTGATCGAAGAACCTGAAGAAGAACCTGCACGACGCTTCAGTCTTCCGCGAGTTCGGAGTTAGCATAGACGCACGATATAAGCTGAGACTATTTGTTGATGCTTCTCCTGGCCGTTTCCGCGCGACGTGGGACGTCACAATCACGTATCGAACGGAAGTCTCGTCCCATGGATTCTCTATGCACCCGCTGTACTGGTCCATCAGTGTGTCGCGCTGGAGGTGCAATGAGATACTGAGAAACCACATAACCTGTTGGGCCACATACCGATGGATTTTTGAACTCCTTCACTAAATCCTTCCTTAGTTGCACTAGGCGATAGTTGCACTAGGAAGGTAGTGAACGGGACCACGATGACTTCGCTTGTTTGATTTGAGAACAAAAGGTGCAATACGCGAGTAATAGCTTGAGAAATTTTACACAGGTAAAAATTCGAAGGGACGAAATCCAGCTAAGTCAACTATGGTACAACATCATGACATGATGAGATCAAACGACATCAGACTCGGAAAGATTAGTTTGAAGGGAGGCCTGATTCGAATGAAGGGGGGCAGTGAACAAGTTGAAGAGCACAATGCCCCGGCCGGGCAGCTCCGAATTGATGTTTTCAATACCTGTACCGAACAGCGCATTTTTTTGGGTTTGGGTTTTGTTTGTTTCAATCCGCCGCGAAATTTTGACCCATGCGCGCACCACAAAAAGGCAATCGCAGCATACAACGAACTACTGCATGGTGTGATGATTGTGCCACCATTAGCTGATGCAATGTCGTGTATTGTCCGCCGACAGAAGGACGCTGCTGATATCATAAACTCCCAAGAGGCTCAAACTACGTACACGGTTGCGTCGACATGACACCTACCATCATGACCACGTCATAGTCTCAACCCAGTAGGTCGCTGCTGTCCGCATTGAGAATAAGCCTGGTAAAGAAGCGAATCTGCGCCAAAAACCCTTCTGCTGGAATAGTTGTTGACCAGGCAATAATAAGTAATTCGGCTCCCAATAAGCAGACAGTGTCTGACCTTCGTTGATGGTATGTATTCCACTGTAACCGTCGTCCCAATGATTATATCAGAAGATGTGCTTCGTGAGATTCCAGTAGTGCTTCGTGTCTGGGTCATTGCAACCATGCCTCAATGTCTTTTTCATGTCCGCCATGATGTCTTCCGCTTACCTGTATTAGCTACAACATGGCATATCAGTACCATCATGGCGCGGCAAGTACGGACTCAAAAGACTCACCTGTCATGAGTCCAGGTGACACGACGGCGGTCCTCTGTGCGGAGATGGGTCTGCAGTGTCGATTGGATCGTTCCTGACAAAAGTTCGCAAGGCCCGCTTCCCGCTGTGGGCGCCACAGGGGCTGGTGCGATGGATTTATTGAACGCATCTCGAAGGCGGATAGTTCCCCAAGATGGACCGACGGAGCCCACCGTCTTTCCAAAGGCCTCAAGCGTCATGTTATAGTTCTCTGCGACAGGGCGAATGATAGCAATGAAACGACTCGTCAGTTCAGAGATCGAACTGTGTTCAGCAATGCGATGGTTTGTGACTGCCCAAACGGCCTCCGGAAGAGCATTTACTTTGACACCTCCACCAACAAGGTCTGCCACAAGGAATCAGAGCAGTAGGAAAACACGTCAATCAGAGCGCACCGATTGCCTGAGTTGTTCCCGACAGGGCGTAGAACATGGGATCAAAGTCAACGAGGCGATCTTCAAGTTCCTGCAGCTTCTCATCGTTGGTCTGGGACTGCAGCACAAGTTGCTTTAACGATTCCGGAAAGCGTGTGTCGTATCTCGCATGGCATGCCAAATCTTGGTAGTATGCGGTTCCCCGAACCAGTTTAGGTTCGTGTGGGTGAGCCTCCAGTTCGGTGATCAAATTGGCCAATATACCGATCCCCTGTTGTTTTGCATGTGTGTGAATGCAATGCAAATACGAACAGTTTTTTTTCTTACAGTATGCTTCGGTGGCACGCTTGAGTGTCCACCAGGGGTCAGTACATCCATGCGTATATCCATGTATCCTTTTTCAGCAATTGCCGGGGCGGCGAATACGGTCCCATCCAGGTCAGAGTATCCCCCTGTCGGTTACCGGTAAGTACACAACCGTGGTCTTGTCATAAATATCTATAAACGTACCCCCTTCATCAACAATCATCGCCAACGAATCGGGACCATAGTTCTCGAGTAGGTACTTTCCGGTCTCGCGCGCACCCTATGTCATCATGAATACGTTGAAAGTAATTTCATGAATTGAAGCGAGAACCAACGTACTGCCTTACCACCAATCTCCTCATCGATACCGAAGGCCAAGAGGACTGTGCGAGACGGTACGAATCTATGCTCCAGGAGCGTCTCCACCGCGGTCCTTGATATTCACAGTAAGGACTGCACAACACAAGTGCGGATCGCAAACTCACAAGGTTCCGATTAAATCTGACTTGTCATCACAGCTTCCTCTGCCCCAGATCCGTTTGCCGTCATAATAACCGGAATATGGGGGGTTGACCCAATCATCATACGTGACCGGATTGACCGGGACGACATCCATATGAGCGGCAAGTAGCAGAGGCTTCAGGTCCTCGATTCCCTTCCATTCATACACCAAGGCATAGGTGTTTACTTTGGTGCGTTTGAGGTTCGCGTGACTGAAAATCGAACGATCAATGTCACCGGGTGGTGTGGCGGGCTCATATACACTCACATCTTGGGGAAACGTGACTCGAGATATTCGTGGAGTTTAGTCTCGATTTCCCACCGGGGGTCTTCAGACGGAAGTCCGAGGTCGTCGTAACTTTCCGTCCTAGTACGCACAATCATAGTCAGCAACGCGGAAAGACGGTACTGTAGTGTAGACGGAGGACTCACGGAATACGGACGGCCCCACCCAGCGACTCGTATGCCTTCAGTTGAAACTCGGTGGAACCGAACTCTTTGTCGAGGCTCTCCAATCAAGCGCCATGTCCAGGAGCAGTCAGTGCCTCGACTTGCGGACAGAGATCGTCAAGACCGACGAGCTTATCACTTTCCAATTCGCGAACTCGACCAAAAAACACAGATGACCAGAACCGTTGTACCAGGAAGGCCAGGCTGAAGAAAGTCACCAATTTCAGCCACCTATAGCAAGTCCTTGTCGTCTGTGAGGATTCAGATTGAAACTCTTCGTCAAGAGCACCTCCGAGTCGTTCGCAATCAACCTTGTCCGTCTATACTGGGAAGTCGTGGTCGTCTCGTGGCCCAGGTTGATCTGTCACGGGTGTCTGATGGTCTGACCGACCAGCTGGAGCAGCCATTTTACGGAACAAAGCACAGAGCTGCCTATCAGACGAGCGCATCAAAGTGAGAGAGGCGGTAGGGAAAATTGGAGGACTACTATCAAGTTTCCCGAGCCAAATACATATGTGAGTGACTGGTTGGGGAAACAACTTGCCACGTGTGGGATCTTCAAGTTCAAGCCACACCGCCACAGTGACTTGATAGTCACACCGACCTACCCATCTAAGCCTAGATCTGATACTAGCATCTTCAGACTCGAATGTGTTTGTAGCCCCCAAAAAATTCCGCGCTCTGCAATTGCCTTTTGGCGGTGCGCACGCTGCACAAGAGTCGTAATTTTCGCGGCGGATTGAAAAAAAAAAAAAAACACGCTGTATTAGCATTTGTGCAGATTTTCCGCCATCATCATGTCTGCTACGATTACTGCGGGAAAATGTCGCTTGCACGGTGGTGAGGTTGGTAGCGAAGGACGGCTTGGTCTCACACCGAACCTCCATGTCTGTTACTACCTCATTTAAATCCGCAGGCAGGACCGTCGACTTCGAGTCCGTTTTTTTTTTTTTTTTTAAATTTCATCCCGAGTCTCAAGGTAACCGGGGACTGCGCCTGTTTCACTATTCAGTGGTTCCCTCAAAATCTCCTTTCTTGTCAGAATTCGTGGGCTGTGATTGGATGAGAGTCGTCAGCCGGAGGTTTTGCCGATTGGCGACAATATGCAACTCGAAGGTCAGGAGACTCGGTGCTGAGCAACCGCTATTTACCTCCTGTTTCCACAGTGCAAGTATCCCTCTAGCTGCGGCGCAGTTGTTCGTCTGGAAGGTAAACTGAAACATTTGGAGGCGACGGTCTGATTCTCCAGGTATAAAAGGACACACTGGAAAGCGAGCTTGGACTACAGGTCAATCATTCACAACACAACTCTCATCTGCATCTAGTCAGACATCTACTTACTCTTCTTCTATCCATCTCCATAATGTTCACTCGCGTCTTTGCTCTTCTCCCCCTTGTTCTCCTCGTCTCTGCTGCTGCTGCTTTGCAGTGCTCCACAGGGCATCATGCCACATGCTGCAGCAAGACACTGAAGGTAAGTTCAGGATACGATTTCAAGTGAAGTACAGGAGTTGACGGTAGCCTGTTGGCTCACATAGAGCACCGACGATGGTGTACAGCAAGCTCTCAAGCAGATCGGGCGTACTGACCTCGTCTCTGGCATTCAGAGTGATCAGAGCGATACGCTCGTCGGCATTGACTGCTATGACATCGACAGCAGTGTGTGCACAGAGACAGCTCTCTGTTGTACGCAGGACTTGACCGGTCAAGTGTGTATCATTTCCTATCGCTACTTTTCGAAATTTGCCACCGAGAGAATGATCGCTGAACTCAACTCTCCTAGGACGGTCAAATGATGAGCATACACTGCAGTGTTGCGTCGAGCAACAGTGACTCGAGCTCGAATGGCAAGGTCGACTCTCAGTCTCAGGGCGTGAAAGGTTTTCCCGCTAGCCCTGGTGGCAGTCAGTGAACGCTCCGATAGTTGGGTGTGGTGGAGTTACTGGTTCATCTCGCTTCATTGATTATCCTTTAATTTTGAATGGTAGAAGAGGTGTAGTTCACTTTGGCACAAGTTAAATGGACGTTCGGTTTGGTGTTCTAATTTTATCGGAGCCGCGCGAGAGGAAGTCTCCTGTAGGCTGTAGGCTGGTACCTATTACTTAACTTTGCCAAATTGATGTTGTTTTTCTTCGACATGTTTTTCGACTTGTACAATTCCAGTGAGTGAGTACTACAAACTGTTCTTTAGCAAACGCACTGCAGACGTTACCATCGTCAGCACTCACGTAGGAGTGGTACAACGCAGGGGCGGCGAGCAAAACTCAGGAGGATCAGAGTCGCTCGGTAGGTGACATTGAAGCAGGAATGCCCAATTGCCAATTCGGAGGACGAGCCTGAACGAACGCCGGAGGTTGTAGTACAAATAATAAGATTCTCTGACTGAGAACCACCAATGGCCGACGATCGGCCGCCATGAAATTTAGTCCCCTCCCGGAATGGTGGCGGCCCAAGAGGCGGGCGAAACTCATGTTTTGAGGCCGAGGATCGCAAGATAAGCTTCAGAACTTGGTTAGCGCCGTTTCAAGATGTCGTACGCAATGGGTTCCCTTTACGAGTTCGTTCAAGAAGTTCGTCAATCGAACATTGAAACATACAAGGATTACCCAGCCGGTAATTCGTCTCAGTGAACACGTTTCAACCAAGGCTAGATCCACTGGGTGGTCATTTCGGACTCCGTTCATCCCCATTCTGTATTCTCCTTTTGTTTTCAATCTGAGTCACCGATCTGTTGATCAAATGGATAAGTATGTACTGACAAGTTTGGTATCGTGCGTGCCATTTATTCTGGTGTTATACCTGTATATGACGAAAGGTTGGTGGAAGAAATAACAATGTACGCACAACTGGGCCCCCCGATGATGATCGAGGGTCGAAATCGTATCACGGGTACATCGTCTGCTAGATCTAGTCGCTGCCAATCAGGTCTGATACACCCCAACATTCTGTACAATAGGACCGATGACCTTCGACACATAAGTAAGGTTTAAACTTACACATAGTGCATCTCGAGAACCAAGACAAAAAAAAAGAATGGCACCGACTGCATTCTGGAGTGGCCCATTGATTCTGTTGCACATGCTTGGCCATGGCTGCCTGTGGATATTCAAATACATATGGCTACAGGGACTATTAGTGCATTCACTGGATTATGCCGATTCAGCTTCAATTGACTTGAGTACCCTCACCAACCTCTCCTTTCTGAGCGGTATCCAATTTGTGTCTCCGCCTTCGCCACCTTCACCAGCAAGGATCAAGCCATGATCCTTGAATTCGCCCAACAAAGCCCTCAATGCCGTATCGCTCGTTGCAACGAAGTCATCTCTTGCGAGAGAGAAAAGCGCATCATAACCAAGTCCAAATTGAGCCATGTCCGTAGGGGGGAGAGCATCCGAGTCCGCCCCTGAGGTAGCATCGGCATTTTCGAGCTGTTTTCTACCGAGGAGTATAAACAGTTTCTTTGCCTTGGCAGTGACGGCAGCGAGGACATGCATGATTGCGGTCTCCGTGAGTGGTGCACCGGCACCCGTGTTGGCTGTAGCCGCGAGAGCTGAGCGGGCGCCAGTCGAAGCGTACGACGCACCAGCGATAGAGGAACGGTCTGCGAATGAGAGCTCCGTGTCGTAGGGTATGAGGGTGGTCAAGTCATGCCAGAGAAAGGCAAATCCGCGTTTGGGGAAGGCGACATGTCCCTCATGGGATGCATCAGCATCCCCAGGGTTGATTTTGCGCGCGAGGAGCTCAGAGGCGGACCAGAGGAGCGGAGCGCCGAGTCTGTCAACGGACGCGGCGATGTGGATGTTAGGAGACAGTGCAAGGAGTGAAAGGGCGTTTCTCGTTTTGGTGGCGCGCATCGGTGGTGCATCGATGTTGTGCACGACGAGGTATAGGTGACGTGTGCGCGGCGCGTCGGCTTCGGAAAAGAAGGAACAAATACGGCGCACTTGCGCGTCCGTACCGCCGGTGGCAGCGCTGGCGAGGCCCGGGACGCGCTCTATGGAAGCAAGCACGTCTTTGAGCGTAGTGTTAGGGTGGTAGCCGTTCACGACGACGACGTGGCCGCGGTGAGCAAGCTCTTCAGACGCAAAGTCATTGAGAATGTAGCGTTTCGAGCCGAAGCCGTAGAAAATGAGGTTGAAGCCTTGGTCAAGCTCGTGGGCGTAGCGGCGGAACGCTGTCAGGGAGTCGTGGTGACCAGACCACCGCGTGTGCGGCCGAGCGTCTGCAGTGCGAGCATCGTAGGCAGCGATGGTATCGTTGTACTCCTGCTGGGTGAGCGGGAGGACGTGTGCGGAAAAGACGTTGGCGGAAGTACGGGCGCGGGACGCGGCGTGAACAAAGTACGCGTCAAATGCAGCCCGGATGTGCTGTGTGTCGGCGCCGTTGAGGACGTTGTGCAAAATGGGCTGCTCGTTGTCGGAGACGTCACTGTCGCTGTCCATGAAATAAATAAATAAATAATTTTGGTCTTGATCGATTTAGATAAGACGCGCTGATGAAAAAAAAGAGGACTTCATCTTTCACTTCCATCTCTTCGTCGTCCGTAAAAATGGCGCCCGTCGGAAAGCTTTACTCTGTCCCGCAAATGCGCCAAACCAAAATCGTGCGTACCATCTCGCGTGGACGCTCAGTGTTATTCTGACGTGCCACAGATCAGGAGCGTTGCTGCTCTCGGTGGTCTTGAAATCGAAATCGCAGCCGATTACAAACATTTTGAGGACAACCACAAGCCTGAATTTCGCTCAAAGTTCGCCCATGGAAAGATCCCTGCTCTCGAGGGTGCCAATGGCTTCAACCTGACCGAGGGTGCTGCCATCGCCCGCTACCGTGCGTCTTTTCATCTTCCTATTCATAGATCAATCAGTGCATCGGGAAAGACGAGAACTATTTATTCATCAGTTATCCCTGTCTTAACTTGTCCTGTCGATATTTTCCAACATCTGACCCCCTGCATTCCCTCTCGCATACATCTCGATCACGCGCTGATACCATCTTCATAGTCGCAACACTCTCGCCAAACGCTAATCTCCTCGGTCAATCTGTAGAGGAGCAAGCTCTTGTCGAGCAGTGGATTCATTTCTCTGAATCCGAGATTGATAGCTCGTCGCAGCTTACTAGGCAGTTACTGAACGGCATCTTCGTGTATAACAAAGCTGTACGTCCACCTTCTCTCCGTTTTGCAAATCTCATTCTTGTTTATAGATCCATAACACCCTGATTGAGCGCCAGATTCGAGCCCTCAACACCCTTGAGGCGTATCTGTTGACACGTACTTTTGTTGTTGGCGAGCGCATTACGCTTGCTGACATCTCTGTCGCTGCTTCCGTCCATCGTGCTGTCGGCCTCACTGTTGGCGCCGAAACCCGTTCGAAATTCCCTAATACCATTCGTCACCTCGAGACAATCGTTAACCAGCCCAAGTTGAAGGAGATATTCGGTGAGGTCGAATACGTTGAAAAGGCAGTGCAGTATGTTCCCCCTAAGAAGGAAGCAAAACCTGCCCCGGCGCCGGCCGCACCAAAGGAGAAGAAAGAGAAGGAAAAACCAAAGAAGCAGGATGACGAAGAAGACGATGGTAACCTCGTTCCCGAGGAACCAAAGGAAAAGAGTCCGCTCGAGCTTCTCCCTAAATCAACCTTCAACCTCGAGGATTGGAAACGCGCGTACTCCAACAAAGATACTCGTGGACCTGACGGTGCTATTGAGTGGTTTTATGCCAAGTACGTCCCCAGGTTGGCTTGTCTCGTATAAATTTTGTTGAGCGATGTGGCAGCTTCGACAAGGAAGGCTACTCAGTTTGGCGAGTTGACTTCAAGTACAACGAGGAGCTCACCCTCGTATTTATGTCTTCCAACCAAATCGGAGGCTTCTTCAACCGTCTTGAAGCGTCACGTAAATATCTTTTCGGCTCTGTGGGCGTCCTTGGAGAGTCAAATGCATCTATCATCTCGGGTGTACTGATCCTCCGAGGACAAGATGTCAAACCCGCCGTCGATTGTGCGCCTGATTGGGAGAGTTACGATTACAAAAAGTTGGATCTGGACAATGGGGAGGACAAGAAGTTCTTCGAGAGTGCCCTTGCTTGGGATTTGGAGATCGACGGGAAGACTTGGAAGGATGGCAAGAACGTGAGTCGTATGTTTCCTCGCCTTGAGCACCTAGATACTGACAAGTCCCCTTTAGTTCAAGTAAACGATGGTAGATTAGATTAGATAGTTGTAGGCTTTTTGTGTTGTCGTTATGCTCAAGTAACGTCTCATCTTGTACGCGACCAAACCGCGTTAATTCCTGATCACTTGGAGTGCTAATCGGTGAGATTCCCGACTGTAGCCTGAGGGTGTTATTAAGATAGAGTTGTCGGTATCGGCAACACTTTGGTTGATTGTTCCGTTTGGGGCGGGGTTGCTCGTGCCGCTGTCGCGCATCGAGTTCGCATAGGTGGGTCGAGGCTGCCAGTTCGATCATGGTTCGCCTTCGTGAGGATGTTGCGTTGACCGGGTTGATGAAAATTGCCCGTATTGTCGAGATGCAATACTGTGGATGCCAGGAACCCTGACTGTACCCAACTTTTGCTTACGGATGGTACCACGTGGCACATAGTGGGCCAATGAAGTCAAGTCCTAGCACTGGACAGTTGTTCAATAAATAGTCACCGGCGACGGAATGAATGCTTGACTTCAAAGACGTGCCTCACATGCACAAGCAGCCTGGCGATGCGCAGCTGGTCGAACGATTTTAGCATCTGCGGCGCTATAAGTAGTACTCGCGTGCCTGAGTCTGGACAGAGATGCACAAGTTCACATACTTGAACCGCATGCAAGCCTGCTGAGGCTGCGCTCGATGGAACGAGAAGTTCTGAGGTGGCATACGGTCCCAGTGACTGGGCTCGAGGCTTGAACTGTTGTCACACGCCGCCGGCCGGTGACCGTCCTCCGAGTTCTTGACTCCGCAGACTCATCGGGACGACATGATTAGACGCCGGGGCGGGAAATGGAGGCCACGTAACGTCAGCCACTCGGATGAGCGCGACCCCCGCCGCTTGACTCATACTCGTTCTTTCCGGAAAAGGCTCGAAGTCGGTGCTTGGGTCTGGAGTACGAGAATCGATTTTAAGTAAATAACCCTCCGTCGCCGACCGTAAACAGCCAGGAAGGGGCTCATCGATATCAAGTGACTCCATTTCAGCGTCACGGCGCGGGGGCTGTAAGTGTGGTGTTAAGGCTGTGGTGGTCGGACGTTAACTGAAGCGACGTGCCTGTCGAGATGATATCGTAGTACCAGAACTCGATAAGTACTTATAAGCTTACTATGAGTGACGAGTCAAGTCCCCGACATGTTGAAAGGGTTCCTCGTGGATAATGCAACGCATCCTGATACTCTCCAATCAGAACTTTCGAATTGTGAGCGAAAAAAAGATATCAGCGTGACCTTGGCATATGCGCACAGCCACTCTCCGGTGCCGGGGCTCTGAAGCACTGACGTGCCACTTGGGAAACAGGACCTCAGCACACCAAAATTACATCGTAAAATAATCTCAGAGCATGAGCTGGCCCGTATTCAACCGATTTTTTTTAGCAACTTAGGGGCCGTAGGACCCAAACAGACGATGATGACTAAGTCGGTATTTGACGAGGTGACTGATCCGAGTGGCAATGACATCAGCAGGCGTGAGAAGTATATTCTATATTAAGGTACAATTTACTACATAAGCCCACTACTGCGTTGACCTTGGTCTTCTTCATGTTTGCGTCTTTTTCGTCGTACATACCTTCTGCCCTTCAGCAGGTTTCTCTGGGTGCGCGTCCTCCAGCTGACGTCCCCCCTCCTCCACCGCCAACACCACCCGATGGCACCGACGTCGATCCCCCGCCGAAGAAGGAGAAGAAGGAGAAGAGGGACAAATATCCGAACGAAGTATGACCTCTCCTTTCCCTCCTCTCTATTTCTCATATCGCCGCCAGGCGTTCATCATCGTCCGCCCACCCCCATCAGTGTCAAACCAACCACTCAGCCTCCAGGTACAGCTCGTGCCTCCCCAGTCCCGCAATGATAAACCCTTGCAAGCACTCGACACTTCCCCCGATGATCTTAACACCGATCTCAGGCGTACTCACTCTAATGGGTCTGAATCATCCAATTACTCTAGCTATACCACTGGCTCTTCCGTCTCCGTCTCCTCCTCCTCCACCACCTCCGCCTCTTCCTCTCGTCGCATGATCATTCCTCTGTACAACCTAAACGTACATTCCGTCATGCCGACAACCATTTTGGATGCAGGGACAGACGCAAAGGTCGCCAAGTTTGCCAAGCGTGGCTTAGAAATAATCGGCCTCGCTTTCTTAGAGCCCATCGAGGTTCGCTCCTCTGCTCTCGCAAACGCTCCCCTCGTCGCCTCCATCAATGCTCGTGCCAGCTTTGATGACTCGTTCCGGGAGGTTCCATCCGCTCCCGGCCTATCCGCTCCTCCTCCTCCTGCACGTAATTCTCGTCCTCATACCAGCCACGCCGCTGTAAACCCGCCAGTGGCATTTCCTCCCAAACCCACCATAAACGTGATCCCGGCACCTCCGCTTCCTCCCCCGGACCTGCCTGCTCAGCGATCGACGAAAAGACTGTTTGCAAAAATCTTCAGGAAGAAGGGCGGAACTTCGCCAGTGCTTGTTACAGTTCCCCTCCCAAATGAGGATATCATCCCCCAACCTTCTGCTCTTTGCGACGAAGCTCAGTCCGATACCTCTCATTCCGATACCTGGTCTTCCGTGCCCCTTTCATGTACAGCCGTTTCTCAATCAGTCGTCCTCGGTGTTCATCCCACCCTCTATCCTCCTGTCAGTAATCCCAGGGGTCGTCCAACCAAATACGTTTGGGTTGTCCGAAAGTGGCTCAAGGGGGTTGATACTGGTATCCTAAATGGTGTGATGGGAAAATTCAACGTCGGTCCACGCGATCCAAGCGTCCCCAGCATGCCCCACATTGAAGTTCGCTTTGAGTGGTCCAGGGAGCCCAAGAAACGCAGTGGTCGCAAATCGCGTCCAGAGAAGAGCTCGAACTCTCGGGAGGGTCATAGTCCTGCCCCTCGTCAACAACCTAGTACCACTTTCCCACGACATTCTAAAACCCTTCGACCAGACAAACACGATCAGAGAAATTCCCTTATCTCCCACCACAGTTCTGGCTCAGATACCGCGGCGAGCTCCACTAATAGCGCCCATCGTCCTGTCGAGGAATCTGACGATGAGAGCGACCCTGAGGACTCAGAGACACCGTGGACGTGCACGGTGGCCGCACAAGGCCTCGGACAGCCACCACAGCATCGCCAGAACGACGGGTCTGGTATTCGTATAAAGGTAGCAACCCTCGCACCTACCCCACATCATCCCAAGGTCGTCGGTCTGCTCAAGATGCCCTTCCCACTACCCGATATTGAAGTCGATCGCCTGGATGTTCGGCGCCGTGTTGTGACCCCCCAAGGCGTCAGCAAGACGACGGTTCACAACACGGGCGAGTTCGTCCTGACCGCAGAAGAGATCAAGGACACAGTCTCGTCCACGGCCCTCTGGCTGGTCGTTCGGGAAGCGTTTGGAGGCGTTGGCAGAGAACGAAAAAAGGGAAAATCATGATCACCTCCACCCATGCAGGTTCTGGGCCATCCTTTCACTTATCTATGTGAGGTCGTTACACCTTGGTTGTGCAGCTCTCGCTTTTCTATCGTCGGATCCGTTGCGGGCTTCCATATTTCGCTTCGATTGCATTTCCTTGCAACACACGCTCTGTTTCATTTTTTACGGAATTCGACTCACTATACTCATTCATCTGTATTTGTAGCTGACACACGAGCTCGGTTACTTTGCTTCGATCTTCACACGACATGCAGACCAAACGAATACTTTAAACGCTAGATGATCAGTGTCCCGAATGTGATTTTACGATGCTTGCATTGTATGGTCTTTCAAAGAGGCTGGCGCTTCCTACTTGGCCCGAAGCGGACAAAACCGATTCAGACCCCGTCTGTGGTACGTCTTGTGACATGAACCTCCGCAAAGTTTCCCCACAGAAAACGCAAACCGGGAGGTCCCCGCGGGGTAACCGGTAAAGACCGACCCAACTCGGCAGACGGGCCTGTAGAAATGAATGACCGACCCACGCGGAGTCGAAGGGTCGTCCTACAGGAACTGGACAGGTAAGTTACAGGTAAGTACGTTGAACTTCGGTCACATGGTATCTTCCATGATCGGGCTGGCGGAGAGAACTGGGATACGGTGCGGCAAGCGGATCCAACATGCTTGAAGGCCGCGTGGAAAGAAGAAGAAAAACCCCGGCAGTTCTGGCATGTTCTTGGTCCTGGTAACTTACGTCAAGACCGATGTGCTGCGTACCTCTCATCTGAAGATTGGTTGTGGTCGGCTACCACTTAAGTATAGCTGACCTTCCCACTGATGCTTGTCTAGTGACCGCACGCCGCGAGCTAGCACCCAGTGTTTGAGCGGCCATGGCGCAGGGCCGCAGGCAAGGAACTGATCCAAACAACAGCGGCGCGGACGAAAGTGACTCCACAGCGCCTCCAGGTCGGCGTTCTGGTACAGCCGCGCTATGCTAGGAGAGTGTTCATTCCCTTGGCCTTTGCTGTCCTATTCTTGGTTTAGGCGACTTGCGTCGTGACTCTGCGGCGTGCTGCTAGCCTCTTTCCCAGCGTCCGCCATGCTGTCGGCGTTTTGGTACAGTCGCGCTATACTAGGAGAGCGATCAATCCATTGGCCTTTGCCGTCCTATTATTGGTCTCGGAAACTTGTGTCGCGACTCTGCGGCGTGCTGCTAGCCTCTTTCCCAGCATCCGCCATGCTGCCAGCGTTTTGATACAGTCGCGCTATACTAGGAGAGCGATCATTCCATTGGCCTTTGTCGTCCTATTGTTGGTCTCGGTAACTTGTGTTGCGACTCTGCGGCGTGCTGCTAGCCTCTTTCCCAGCGTCTGCCTGCCCCGAACAAGTGCCCACAGCGTCTGTGCTGCCACCACAAACACAGGCAAGGACTGATCCGACCAACAAGCAATGGCGTGCGCAGTCGAGACGCGAGAACGCCTACGCTGCGCCGCTTGGTCAACGTTTTAGTCACCGCAAGCTGTCGTCTTCGGGGTTTCCGGCGGCCAGTCGGGGAGAAGGCGAATGAGCTAGCTATTCAGAGCGTTGTCGATACTCGGTCATTCATGTTGGTATGCGATTCACACGATCTGCTCCCGTGTACCTGCTCTTCTCGATAACGGATCCCTGAGCCTCCGGCTCGTGGCGAGGTTCGTGGTCTATTTCAATTCAGTTGATTTTGATCGAAGCTTTGGCAACGGGGCTAGAACCAAGATCCCGAGGATATATTGGCGGTTGGGTGGGGATCCCCAATGCCAGATTCCTGTGTGTCGGGACCCTGGAATCGCCTAGGACGGTCCGACAGCCAAGGTGTGGACTTGAAACGTGCCATGGAGGAGCTCACCCCGTCGACACCGGAGCTCAGGGTATTGTGCCACACATACTCGAGGGCATGTGTACACAAGGGAACGTGCCGCGCCGAATAAGAACGAGGTTCGCCCGGGGATGTCGGGACGGATCAGATCTGGCACTCTCGCAGGCATGTATAAGCTATTAGGTGGCGATCGGGAACGACCGATGAGCCATTGATGCAGGGGCGTTGATGGGGACTCGAACACAAAGAAAGAAAGACGCACAAAACACGGTTAGATCAGCACCGTATCCAATTTTATCGTCGTCAACTGTACTGCATGCTACATCCGGCTTCGTCGTGGCGCAGTTACTAATGGCATAGGTTCTGCGGAGTTGCTGCTGGCGCGGCCTGTCGGTTGGTGAGTCACTACCTCCAACTATTTAGGGTCATGACGACACAGCGGCGGGGGTTTCCATTCGGCGTTACGTGCGGCCAACGTGGTCGACCGATGACTCGGACCCGGACCACGATGAGAAACGCGGACAAGGTACGCCAGCCAAGCCTGCGAAATGAATCAGAAAATTTCGTGCCATTTTTGTACAAAACGTATGCGTAACATGTTATGGCATTTTCACTGTATTTCACTACACAGGTCACGAGGGATGAAAATTTGGAAAAAAAAAAATGGTAATATACTTTTTTTTTTTTTTTTTTCTTCATCTCAAATTTCAGTGGTAAATTGACGCGTTCTCAATTCTTGGGCCTCTTCGAATTCAAGAGGGGTAGTATGATCGCGCGAAAACCGCGGTCTGGAACCACGCCGCCCGCTCCCATGGTCGATCGATCACGGTGTAGGGTAGGAGAGCCGTAATAATATCTTGGCCTTTGAGAACGATTGCAGACAATGGGGAAACGGTAACGATCGATACTGCAATCCTACTAGTGCGGCGTTGATGTGACACCCGGTGTGAGCGCAGTGCGGTATCCAAATAGGCGCTATGAACGCGAGACTTGATAGGTTTGCGGGCCGTCTCGGTGTTCCCCCCATCGACTGACCCTATGTACCTCTTCTTTCCGCACACTATCCATATTCGGTCTTCCGATGGTCCAGATCTCGAGTGCGCTAGCTTACTCCTCTCTCAAGTGCGTCGGGACGCTTCGTTCTAGACGTGCCAACGAGCTCGACCATCTTCCTTACATGAATATGGATGGAAAGTCAAGGATGCATTGATCAACTCACCAGAGCAAGATAGGACCTGTAAGATCCACGCCTTCGATTGTCATCGTATGGTCCGGAGGACCTGACTGACATATATAGGCCATCACAATGGTCCCGTCTTCCGATGATCACAAATGCTGAGTGGGATTTATAACGCAGAAACCCCGGGCGTCAATTGGCCGTGCGAGCCATAAACTCCTCGAACGGAAACCTACGAAACTCATCTCGACACCGTGACCTTTAACGTAACGCGAAAGAGATGTTCTGGTCGCTTTCGCGAACTTTGATTGGCTAGAACAAGCTGCTTCGAAATGACATCCTTTTTCGTTTGGCCTGGCATCGGCTATCCCAGCTCGACTTGCAGATTTTTGAAAGGCATTGGCATGTGAAAGAACGAATTCTGTCAGGACGGGAGACTCTGGAAGTGACACGAACCAAGCGGTATATAATTGACATGATATGATCACAGTCGATGCTACTAATATGAGTGAGCTGGCGAGGTTATATGTACTTTTTGTGCTCCCGCGTGCTAAGCGACGGAGAAGAGAAGACAGAGAATTTGCATGCCGTTCTGGCGGCCACTGGTGCTAATGTTATCGTCGTTGTGAACGATGCGGGTCATCATAGTTTGTCCACGTAGTCGCCGGCGCCCCTGCGTGACTGCGTTGTTGGATCGTTCACATGTGACAATTTGACAATCACCTTTCTCGATCGATCGCGAACCCTTCAACGCACATACATGCCATCGGGTCGGGGATTTCATGTAAGCACGTCGATGATCAGCACCTGAGCAAGTCCGAGGTTCAACTGGAACGTTCAAATGTCAAACACAATATCCCATCCGCTGTGGCGCCAGCCAAAAATTGCCTTCCGTGTCAGGGTTAGCATGTCGGCATCTCTACTGCATGGACAGCCCAATTAATGTAATTAATCCAAGCACATTATTCCGGCGTGCGTATCCCGCGAGCGAAGAGGAAGAGATCGCAACTCAGTAAGCGCGGAGTCAATTCGTCAAACTTTGATTACCCCTTGTAACAATGTAACATGTGATGCGGCGGACCAAGCCTCATCGACATTGATCATATCAGTGGTTACAGATACCGTGATGATCGTGATGAAGGCAAACTGGGGCGGAGGATACTTCGGATGATCTAAGCCGAATGCCCTACCGTTCTCCCGCGTGGTTCTTCAAGGGATAGAACCAGATCGCTTCGCTCGCTCGCCCGCAATGAAAAGGTGTTTGATGCCGGCGCAATGGGTCCGCCAAGATCTCGCCAGTGAGTTCACTATTTTCCTAAATCTAGCTTCTTGATCTTTTTATAACTAGTCTGCATCTCCATTTCTAATTAGACGCTACCGAGCTCGTCTTTAGATCTGGCTGCGTTTTGTCGGTCCTTCCCAGGGAATACGTATTTCGCCAAGTATTCGACGTTTCGTCCGCTAGCGATGGCATTAGCCCCTCTCTCCCGTTTCTGCATAAATAACGGCCGCTCAGACGATCCAGGTTAACGCCACTCGTGCCCCCCTTCCCGTGTCCCCTTAGCTGTGTCCTTGCCAAGTGCATCCCTACTGTATTCCTAATGTCTCATGTGCGTGCTTGCCCCATCGATTGATGAGTCCAACTAATTCACGTTTGGCTTGCAGTCAATGCCAGTGTATCCTCACTACAACGTCCAAACTGGACACGAAGAGGTTCCGAGAGTGCCACGAAGGACACCGATGGCGTGCCAATTCTGTCGAGGTAGGCTCGTTCCTAGCTCTGTGTTCACTTACAAAATCTCAACGCCAACGTCATCTCCTTTTATCCCCTAGGTCGGAAGCTCAAGTGCGACGGCAGTCGGCCGAGCTGTGGTAATTGTCATCGTCGCGGTTATCCCTGCGTCTACGTGCCAGTGTACGTCACCAACTCTCTTTTTCTTTACCACGTGGGAAGAAAAATACTTGCTCCCTATTGCACTCAACTTTCTTTTCCTGGTTCTCTTTCTCTCTTGTGCTGACGCTCTTCGGTAGATCTGCTGAGCAGCAAAAATAGATTCCGCCGTCCGAGTGGTTCTAGGAAACCATCCTCTTTCGCTTCCGTGCTGCACAAGAGTTAATGCCATCCATTCGCACGATCGAACCGCTCCACTTCTTTTCGTCTCCGACGCGCTCACGAGGCCCCCAGCCACCACGATTGGGATGGATGTGAACGTCGTGACTGCAGTCACTGGGGACAACGAACGGCCTCCGTAGATGAATTATCCATACGTACATTGCATAATCCGAATCGCATGATTAATAACGCTGCTACCAGAGCCCAGACTCCGAGTTTTTTTGCGGCGTGTTGTTAGTGATGGGCCAATAGAGCGCTGATATCTCGTACTCAGCTGGAATCATCCAACGATCACCTCGGATGTTTGAAGAGCATTCGGCCGGCGGGTTCTTAAATGATCGCCATTCCATCGAGATTTCCATACCAGCTAATCTGACGGAGCATGGCGCTTGCTTCTCTCTCTCCCTTTTCTTCCCTCAGGCTCCTCCTTTTAAGTATAAAACAAAACAAAATAAATTTCGTGCCGGCATGGATCGTGAAATGTAGCAGGAGGCCTGAGAAGTGTTCTTTTGCGTCGTTCTAATCTCATCATCGTCGCTCCATTCGGGAATCGAGAAGTTCGTTATCAGCGCCCGCTGGCCCCATGACAATATCCAGATCCGTCCACCAGAGCATCAGAGAGAGGCTATGCGAGCACGAGCCAGACTATCTATGGCTACATTTGTCATAAATGTGATGAGGCTGCGCCTGGGGGCGGTCTCAGAAGTTGTCGGCTCAAAATCGAAAACTATTTTGTGGACATTACTCGTCTTTTTTGGGTTTGTTTTTTCGGCCAGGTTCGCCCCAAAGAACGTCGCGCTCCCTTGTCTCACGCTCATCCCGTTACGAACGGCATGCATGCCGACCTCTGTTGCATTGGAAAATACGAGGAAAAAAAACAAGATCGGAATGGAACATATGGAACAGATCTCCAACAGATCTCGATTGTTTGTTTTCTTCATTTTTTTTCCTCGTATCCGTCGCTTACTGACATCGCCGAGGAACACGACGACCCTGGTCCTACGAGCGTTCCGCGACGCTCATTTCGGGTTTTCGGAAAGTGGGGGGTTGACTGAACCGATGCGCAATTAAGCATTTGTCTTCTGAGAGTGTATTTACATATCCGCTGGCACAGCCAAGTTCCGTTTTTTTTTAGGAAACCATGGAATCGTACACGTACTGATGTGTGGATGGCGGCGAGGGATATGATTTAATTGGGTGGCTCGGCGTCCCCACTATGTACTTTCCTGAATGTACCAACTTGGGCGTGATGACGAAGGTGCGTGTAACAGTTTTGTAATCTGTGGATGATGAATGAGAGATCGAAGGTGGCTCGAGTCGAAGATTGAACGGGCGTCGCGCTCTGCCGGTGAAGAATGGTTGCACGATAAGGTCGGATAGATCTATAGAGGGGAGATCATCGCCCAAGACCCTCTTCCCCTGGAAATGAGCGCATTTTCATCAGTGAGAAATAATTTGAGGAGTGCTTATGAACCGCTCGAACCGCTCGCTCTCCACGGACCGTTGAACGGCGGCGTTCCCGGGACGGGATCAGATTAGCCGGTTCAAGTGATTCAGCGCGATGTGGCTGGGGAAAAAAAGAGTTGGCATTGCAGAGGTTGTGATGGAAGTTAGTGTCTCTTATGCTGTGCCAGTTGCGACCTGCGGCGGAGCCTGTCGTTCAAATCATAGTCTGCCAGCGTTATTGCACGTTAGTGTTTAAACCTTGTTGTACTTGCCGCGAGGCGCAAAGTTGACGCGGTAGCAATTTACCGTTCAAGGCAGTTCATCAATTACGTAAAGTGCACCCCAGTGCGACATTTGCCAATTAACTTTCGGAGAACTTTGCCAAGTTATGCAAGGAACTGTGATGGTCCTCTCGAACGATTTCCTCATAACTCCCGCTCCTGCGGCCGCGTATTACATCCCAAACTTCATTACCGTCGAAGAAGAGGAGTACATTCTTCGCAAGGCAAGTTAACGACATGCATACACGGCGCGATAACGCAAGCTGGTCGTACATGCATGTCAACTCTCGTTGTAGCATCGGCGCACTAACGCCAAGTGGCTAGATCGACGAGTCGCCTAAAGTCAGTTGGAAAACACTTGGCAATCGCAGGTAAAGTCTATCAGTATCTCCGTGTATCAGTCGCTTAAAGTTGCTGCATCATGGGTCTCGGTTCGTAACGTCTGATTGTTTTGCTTCCTAGGTTGCAATTATGGGGTGAGGCGTGCATTGTGGGGTCGCTCGCTTGAATCACACTATTTTGGCTAGGTGGTGAGATAGTACAGAAAAATGTACTATTCCGTGCGGAGATGCCTCCGTTTTTAACCTCATAGTGGGCGGCTTTCCATGGGAGTTACCTTTTGCAAGTTAGCTAAGTGGGGGGTAGTCCTAACGTTATAGGTCGCTTGAAGGAAACTAAAGCGTTTGAGTTTTCCCCACACAAAGAACCTAATCATGTTATCCTAAATGAGGTTAGTCATATGCACCTCGCCTGATCACTTATGTTTACTAGATGCGCAGTATCTTGTTGGACAAGGCATCATGGTGAGAAAACGGCCACATTGTAATCGTATCGGTTCATCCACATTGATTCAAACCAAGCCACATGAAGATGGACCTTCTTACTATCCGGTAGTTGGGGCCGTGTCTTTGGGATCACATGCGGTCTTCCATTATTACACGTACAGCCCGGAGAGCGATCGGGCGACTTTCAATGTGACGCACCCGAGTTCGGGTCGCGCAATTCACCCGAAACCGATATTATCTGTGTTCCTCGAGCCTCGGAGCGTCATTATAACGACAGGTGATTTGTATGCCTCGCACCTGCACGGCATAGACGGCGTGACGGACGATGTGTTCTTGGGCAACGGGAGGGTACGGTGTCCTACTGGGGACGAAGTAGTGTTGTCGAATTGGCAGAAGGTTCAAGCGACGGGGTTGAGTGACGTGTTACGCTACGGAGGGACACTTGGCAGGCAGACGAGGTATAGCTTGACATGCAGGGATGTGGAGAAGGTGGTGACCCCGATGAAAGGGCAACTCCGCTGGAGGACACCGGGACTAAGACATGGAGGTCAATAGACCACAGACTTGCTATTGCTTCCGCGTCATCCCGTCGGAACAAATTCTTAGTCATTACAAAGTTCACACACAACCACAGTCCTTTGTTCAACCCCAACAACATTCACCTTCACCTCCTCGTCGCCGTCGTCGTGCGGTCATGTCCTCGACAAAACCTGCCAAAGATTCAGGCCAGCTGAACCCGCGAACAACTCACTTTGAGTTCATGGGCCCGCCTGGCGCCTTGCTCATTACCATAGGTGTACCCATGATGACTTACCTGCTCTATTTCGGTTGTTCAGAGTCTGCTGGAGCTTGTCCGCCTTCCTATGTTCTCTCCCCCTCTCTCTTAGCTGCACGTTTACAGGAGGCCGTCACCGACACTAATTTTTGGGGCAGTCTCTGGGACACAGAAGCCGCGTTAATCTATTTGAGTTGGTATGCTTTCTGTGTGGTTGCGTGGGCGATCTTGCCGGGAGACCTGGTAGAAGGTAGCACAATGAGAAACGGGTTGAAAAAAAAGTATAAGATCAATGGTGCATTTCGCTGTTTCTGTCGCATATAAATGACGTTGACGCCATATCGTAGCGTTTTCGACTTTCCTCCTTGCTCTGGGCATCACTAGTGGCTACATCATCCGCTATGGTCCCGAGTCGTTCACTTTCCTCTACGATAAATGGCTCGGTTTCGTCACGGCATCCCTCGTCATGTCCATCGTGCAGGCGGCGGCGGTGTACGCTGGTTCTTTCAGGAAAGGCGCGCTGCTGGCCCTTGGGGGTAACTCCGGTAACCCAATCTATGATGTCCGTTTGGTTTCCTATCCTTTTATCTTATGTTTGTTTGACGCTTGTCCGTTCAGTTCTACATCGGTCGGGAGTTGAACCCCTCCATCGGCCCGTTTGACATCAAATCGTTCAATGAACTCCGCCCTGGACTCATCCTCTGGGTTCTCATTGACATCAGCATGGTGTGTGCGCAGGCCGCGAGGCGCGGTGCTTGGGAACACGTCACGTGGAGTATGTGGCTCGTCCTTGCATTCCAGGGTTTTTATGTCGCGGATGGTTTGTACAATGAGGCGAGTGATTTTGAGCGACTGTTTTCTCATTCTTGACGATGTTTTCATTATTGTGCAGCCCGCCATTCTGACAACCATGGACATCACGACCGATGGTTTCGGATTCATGCTATCTGTGGGCGATCTGACTTGGGTACCCTTTGTGTACTCGCTCCAGGCGCGTTATCTTGTCTTCAAACCTGTAGAGTTGGATGTTGCGGGCACCGTTGGCATCCTGGCTGTCAACGCCCTAGGCTATTGGATCTTCAGAGCCGCCAACGGAGAGAAGAATGACTTCAGGAATGGCAAGAATCCAAAGAGTGCGTAGTCACATTGCGTAACGTTGTCGGGGACTGACGTGAGCAACACAGACCTGAAATACATGACGACGGAGAGAGGATCGAGATTGCTTACCTCGGGTTGGTGGGGACGATCTCGTCACCCAAATTATCTGTACGTCTTCTAGCCTGTCTTCGGCGAATATGATATTGATCCCTGTGTTTGTTCCCTATGCCATAGTGGTGACATACTCATGGCGCTTGCTTGGTCTCTCCCAACGGGATTCGAAACCCCCATCACGTATTTCTATGTCATCTACTTTGCAGTGTTACTTATCCACAGGCAAAGGAGGGATGACGAGAATTGCGAAAAGAAGTGAGCATCACCTTAATTCAGTCTAGCTTATTGATTTTACCTGGTTGCAGGTATGGCAGAGACTGGGAAAAGTACAAGAAGCTCGTTCCCTATCGTATTATTCCATACGTATATTAAGTCCACACAGTCCAGTTGCATAATTGATGTTTGTCACGCTGATGCGATAGTGGGGAGGCGGATTTGCGCCTCGTTTCGCTTCTCGGCGCCATTTTGTATCTGTACTACTTCCTTTCTCCAATCACAGCAACCGGGCTTCACACGGTCCACCCTGAAGCTCAGGTTTTTCGCTTTTTTGATTCTCTCGCCTGGCGTCGAGGAAATCAGCACTCAGATTCCCATCTACTCCACAAGCAACTCGTCATTCTGCTTATGCATCATGCATCATCACCAACTGTGGCGTGGGACACCATACAACCTTGCTCAAATTTTGTCAGCGGACCAACGCGTCCGGGCGGCTTACCGAAGCGATGAGATTAAACAATCTTCTCAGTCTCTTTATAAATGGGACTGGCGATAGATCTCAATTTAGCCCTAAACAATATTTGCCTTAGCATCCACAAACAACTATGTCTGATGTCAAGATCTGGTTTGGTGGGTCATATCGATGTTGGCTGCCCAATAGAGTTACTGACCACACCCTTTGAAAAAGTCACTGGCACCTCCTCTGGGTTCGGTCGCGCTATGACCGAGCATCTACTCGAGATCGGAAACAAGGTTGTCGCCACACTTCGCAAGCCGGAGGCGCTCTCCGGCCTGCAAGCCCGCTATCCCCCAACTCAGCTCGTCGTCGTCAAGGCAGACGTAACCGAGCCGGCCGAGATCACCGCAGCGTTTGCCAAGGCTCAAGAGGTCTTTGGCAGGATCGACGTCGTGTTTAACAATGCAGGCGTGGTGATGTCGAGCGAGGTAGAGTCTGCGGACGAGGCGGCTGCGCGGCGGGTATTCGACGTCAATTTTTGGGGAGCGGCCCGGGTGAGCACAGAGGCGGTGCGGTTTTTCAGGGAGGTCAATAGACCTATGGGTGGCAGACTGTTGCAGGTCTCCTCCAGAGTGGGCCTCGTCGGCGGCGCGGTGAACGGGTTCTATAGTGCATCGTAAGTGTCGTATCGGTGTTTCTACTAACTCGTGAAGCTGACTTTTCTTTACGGCCGACAGAAAGTTTGGTAAGCAGGGTGTATCGATTGTTCTCTTTCCCTAATTGAGCTTCTCTGCCCGTATTTCTAGCTCTGGAAGGTCTGACCGAATGCTTGGCGGACGAACTCGATCCGGCATGGAACATCAAGGTTTATATGTGTGCTTTCATGTCCCATCGACACCCTTTTAACCGGACTTTTTTTTGTCATGAAATTCAAGGTTACGCTCATCGAACCCGGCCCATTCCGTACCGAGATCTTCCAAAACAACATATATGATGCGCCCCAGCATCCAGCATACGCGGATCCGAATTCCCGCGCATCACAAGCTCGGAAGCGCATTGCGTCGACGAAGATTTTCGACGGGAATCCTGAGAAGGCAGTGATCGTGATCGAAAAGGTTTCGCGACTTGAGGACCCGCCGGTACGGTTTCCGTTGCACAGGAGGGTCGTGGCTAGCATGAGGGAGAAGGCAAAGGGTCTGCTGGAGGTGGCTGACAGGTTTGAAAGCTGGAATGATGATCTGTACCATGACGATTAGAAAACGACGACTGTTTGCTCAAGAACCGACTTTGTAGGGGGTTCGTCTGCACTTAGTATCCACTGCGGAGACGTTTAATGTCAGGTCGTCTGATCCTTCTCGGCAGACGGAACAAAACTAAAATGCAAGTGTTTGGAACACAGTACAAGGAATCGAATCTTCATGGACCCGCGCGAACTTTTAGATGGTTGCTGCCACTTCGCCATTCGATTAGTGCAAAGCCGCCGATCGTATGCGTTGAACAGTTACTGGCGTCTCATCCGATTTCGGTTGTGCTACGACCGAACATCTGCTCAAGGCTGGAAACAAAGTCGTTGCCACCCTCCGCGGAAGCTCCTTATCATCAAGACGGACGTGACCAAGACGACGTCACTGCGGCGTTCTCCCAGGCCAAAGAAGTGTTTGGCAGGATCGATGTCGCGTGTAACAATGCGGGTGCGATAACCTTGGGCGAGGTAGAGGCCATGGACGAGGCGCGGCAGATCTTTGACGTCAACTTTTGAGGCGCGGCTCAGGTGAGCAGGGAAGCAGTGCGGTTCTTCAGGGAGGTCAACAGACCTATGGGAGGAAGGGTGCTGGTCTCGATTCTGGGCTTCGCCGGCAATGCGAAGAACGGCTTCTACAGCGCTTCGTATGTGTTTTACTAGCGCGCGTTGACCGTGGTGACACTGAGGTTCTTCGGGCCAACAGAAAGTTTGGTTAGTGCCTGCGTTGTTCATTGTCGAGCTCATCTGACTGTGTATCCAGTTTTAAAAGGCTTTACAGAAGGTTTGGCAGACGAACACGACCCATTCGATTCCTTGTTCCAAACGTTCCAACCGACGCGGTGTTCTTGGTCAACGAGACACTGCAGAGGGACGATCCGGGTTTCATGCCGTCGATCATGGAAATATCGGCAGCTGGCAGTCCGGCATTCGAGTATCGCAACGTACAAAGAGAGACGCCGAACCTGTACGCGCTTCCACGCCATATAAATAGTCTAGCGGCGAGGGTGGGCGTGGAGGAGGGACGAAATAGCAGGGACGTGCAAGACTTTGAAGTACTTGCGATCAAATTGAATTGAAGGTTGGGTCTAATTTACATAAATGACTAAGCCGCGCAAGTTGTGCTCCTCCAATGTTCCAACCATGGCCCTCTTGTATCTCCTCTCACTTTATCATGTTCAGACTAGTCCCCATCATCATTATTCATTATTCAGAACTGGCGACACTATCGTACTCCTTCTAATTGAGCTGTGGTAGACGCGTATATACATGTGAAGGGTGGTCGTTGAGCACTGCTTCGAAGATAGTACTTTAACTCCCACTGGCACCCAGTATCTAGCATCTTCTATGGACGCTGAATGCTCCGGGCGGCTTCAAGTTAATCATTTACAGCATGGCATTGGCAGCTCACAGTCCGACTTGGTACAGATTAATGTTAACATCACTCAACCCATTCTAACATCCTAGTACTGTAGAGAACACGACCCGCAGGTGAACCGGTCAACCTGCAGATCATACCCGGGTATAAGTACCCAAGTTAGGCCCTAGGTAAGGAGCGTGTTTATCAAGACGGGGCCCTGATAAACCTGCTCCCTACCCTTCGCCCTCCCCCTTTCCTGCCTTCGGCGCCGAGCATCTTGGATCCGTTCAAGTTGCTCGAAGAGGACTTCGTTGACTGGCATTTGCAGGTGTTGGCGCTCAGTCACTCGTTCATCCTCGGGTACGTGGTTCCCATAGAACTAAGTCAATTCAGGCTGAACGCGATCGGATAAGATGCAGAAATCATCCTGTCCGATCTCCGAGAAGCGGTTGACAGTTCGCATTGAACGCTCGGGCTACTGCGGTATAAGCGGCTGGCTGCAGTGGGAGGCTCCCATCGCAGCCAGCCGCGTAACACATGATTAGCGGCACATCTTTTTTGATGTGAAGATTGACTCTCGGAGGGAAGTAAAACGCTGCGTCTTTTATACTAATAGACTCCGCCCATCTCCTCGACTGAGCCAGGGTCGTCTGCACGCCTGACGCTATGCGCATCCGCTTGACAGTCTGATGGTCTCGCTAGACCTTTTGCTGACCTAAATGAGGCCAGAATGTTCGTGGCATCACAAGTAGTTGATATTTTATGTAAGTAATCCTTTCCAAATTCCAAGGTTGGTTTCAAGTTGATCTATGTGTGCTCTACACTGCCGAGATCGCCCAGAAGAGCTTCCGTAAAATACCCCACCTCATGCGTACGCGCGTCGCGGACCCGACGTCCGGCCTCGTCTGAGTTGTTCGGCGAGAACCGGGGAATGTGATCGAAAGGCCACAGGGCTCGAAGACCCTCCGACGCGGAGGCATAACTTGGCACTGGCAGTCTGTTGGAGGTGGGAGACGGATACCACGATCTTAGAGACAACGTCACGTCGACGGATCCCTCTCCGAGGCAAATGTGCACGCAAAACATTTCGAGCACCATGAAAGCCATGCATCAACGCTAGTATTCTGCCACAATTAACAAGAAACCAAGACTATGAACGAAACGAGTTCGACACGATCGCATCGAACCAAATGTTAGGAGCCACTCAATCAGGATCATTGAGTGTTATCTCGCAAGAGGGGTATATGTGCTGCAATTAACAGGTCGGGTGGTAACCACTTCCCGCGGCATACGAGAGGTAGTCAGCGAAGTTCGTGTAAGGAATCTCGCGGGTGTCGCATTTCCCGGTCCAGGCGGCGACCACGCCCCAAAAGGCGGTCACATATTGTGGTCTGAGGTGATCGACAAGTCAGCTTCTTGTTCGATTTTTCGAGCACGATGTCACGCACGACGTAGGGTACGGGCCATTGTTGGTGGTCTGCACAGGATTAGTGGTTCCGTTCGAAGACGCCCATGTGCCAGTCTGGGGAGAAACAAGTAAGTGAAAAAAAGGTCAAGGATGTTCATAAACTGGGTTAGAGACGTACCAATGCTCGGTAATATGCATCGACGACGTTCTGCTGAGACAGCGTGTCTCCGCAGGCTGTCATATCATAGAACACGTCCTCAGAGAGCCTCGCCTGCTGAGTGGTAGTGGGAGGCTGCGTCTGCGTCGGGTACAGTTGGGCGAGAAGAACGTCCGTGTTGCTCCACGCATAGCACAAACTCGCGAGGACGCAGTACTCGTTCTGGAATAGGCCACCGTCGGCGAAAAGCTGACACTGCTGCACCATTTCGGCGCACGAGCCGTTGTCAGAGGGGGGTTGCGGTACGCATGTCAGACTTGTGGCAGTCGATTTGCACGAGGCCACAGCCCCACACACTCCGGGAGTCGATGAATATTCCAGCCAGTCCTGCAGAAGATATTTAAGTAGGCGTCCTGTCCAAACGAGCGGGCTAAACCCGTACCGCAAAGTTATTATACGGGATGTTCAGCGTGTCACAAGAGCCAGTCCACGCCGCAATGGCTTCCCACTGCTCGATGACGTCCGTAATGCTTGAACTGAATCAGTGCATGTCCTAGCAAACACAACGTATGAAAGGTTACTTGTTAGGGTATGTGCCACCGTCGGGCGTGTGGGAGATAGCACCGTAGTAGGTATCGATATAATTCTGCTGGGACATGTACGATTTTCCGCCAGACATGGATTGGAAAGTCTAGAGATCCCCAAGACAATCAATGATGATAGGCAAGTCTGAGCGATGATACCACACCTCTTCGGTAAGACGGGGCTGATTAGTAGAAGCCCCATTCTTCACTAAGACCTGTATGGGGGTCTCTTCCTCCAGAACCGAGCACGTCGTGAGCATTATGCACGGAACATAGCTGTAAAAGTTGCTAAAGTCGAGGGAGATCGAGTTGCAACTCTTCACAAGAGATTGACAGGATTTTATAGCAGAGTCGACGTCGGTAGAGTCTCGGGTCACAAGCGCCCGGGAAACGCTGCCAGCCAAAGCAACGCCTGCAAAGCCCAAGAGGAGATGCGCGCGCAACATCGTGATTCAGATGGTATTATCCAGGAAGTGAAGCGAGAGGTCTGGGTTGGGTGATGGAGGCAGCTAGGAAAGTGATATCCATTCTACAGGTATCCTTCTTATACCTCCGACTCTGGATGGCTAGGAGTGTTAGATACGTCACTGTAGCGAACATACGCATGCGGGGAGTACGGACTGGGCTCAGTTGAATCTGGCTTGGACAACAGATGTCAAACTCGCTGCACCAATCACTGAAAGGCTTGGATACGTGACTGAGTTTCGTGCCTATTGGTCGATCAGTAAATTTATACGATGTCATTACTAGACTTGGCTTACTATTTCGGCTTATTTTGTCGTCCTCTGGAATTTGCCAAGCACGGCAAGATCCCATAAGAATAGCCTATTAGACAACGGATGGACCATGTCTGGCTCGCCACAGAGTACTCCCGTGCAGTAACAAACAGGGATTTGGGAACTATGACCAGACTGAGGTCAAAAGGACGGGGTTCCCGTGGGCAGCCCGGCTGTGTCTCCGAGATGTGCAACAAAACTAGCGATCGCGAGTTGTCCCTTTGGTGGGTCTGGGCCTCCGGAATGAGATTAAATCACGCGGATCAACCGGCCTCTGGAGTAGGCTTGGCTACCTTAAAGAGCGTTTCGGATACCCGTGGTGGTGGTTACGATGTTGGAGGGGTGTTGGGTTGTGGTTACAGGTCCAGGGTCCGGACATTCCGGGGCTTTAATAGACATCACAAGTTGGGGCCCCGGGCCGGGTTGTTTACGCATAGATCATAGTGGTTCAACCACAGCATCCTGTACACAGTCTACGTAGGAAATGTTCCCCAAGACGATCATAAACGAGATCTAAAAAAAGACACTCTGGGCACTCGAGTTCTATTGTTGCTTGTTGTACTCTTGAGACGTTCTAAATTTCTCCGGATCTTATCATGTTCTCGCGAGAGACTTGCAGCAAGTAACCAGACCGAGCAAAAGAAAGGTAGATACAAATAATTAATTTGAAACTCTACTATATAGTGTCGTGGTGTTGCCAGCACGCCACGCCGTACGTCGTCGTCGCGTTCGTCGCGTTCGTCGATGGCATTCGTCGTCATGTTCGTTGTTACGTCGGCATCGTTCGTCGTCGTTGTCACGTCGTCGTGGCGTGGTTGCTGCCAGCACGCCGCGTCGTCGTGTCGTCACGTTCAAGTTGGGGGGGGGGGGGGGGGGGGCATTTGCCA
>JBBPPX010000250.1:0-39101 GCA_038092235.1 Leccinum boreale | reverse complement strand
GTCACGTCCAAAAGAGGCAATGCTGAGCCTCAGCATACCGTCGATAGGCATGCTTCGCCTCAGCATTGCCTCTTTTGGACGTGACTGGTCACCAGTCTAACTCCGACCGGCTGAAGCTCAAGTGAGGTACTTAACCCCCAATTGGGAGACTAACTCATCATTTTGCCGAGCGCCGCCCCCTCGAAGGCAAATCTGCCATTTGAAGTCCCCCACTACGTCATCCGTCATACTCACACACTGGTGACGGGTGCATGCCCGCCAAACTTTATGCGAGTGAAAGTGCTGCTTAAAGTGCAATGGTGCCGTCTCCGAGAACCGCGCCATAAGCTCGTCGTTGCTATGGCTAGTAACAGCTTAATTTCTTAGCATAAGCCTCAAATAAGCCTAGCTAAGATTTTCGAGGCTGCATATCTGATATTTCCGTTTTTACGTACTTAGATAGTTTTGAACGATCAAGCTTAGCATTGCTATGTACACACTTGGTATGTAGCAACACAACAGCACAACAGCACCGCATAAACCAACCGCCTGTCAGAACAAGCGGCGTAGTCGTCACCGTGTGTGTTTTGCTGGAACAACTTGTTATCTGACACCCCTCCCCACTCTGCTGCGCATTGCTTACGGGAGATTCCCCATTAACCCGGTATTTTCACCAGGTTGCCTTCGTGTCAACCTTTGTCACCTGGTTTCAATCCATCTACATCAGCGGTCGCCATTCGTTTCCCTCACCTCAGTCCCAATCCCAATGACCCTCCCGTTGACTGCCTCTCAGAAACGAGCCATACTCCTCGCAGTCACTATCGTCGTGAGTTTATCTATGCCTTGTATTCTGAATCCAGGCCCAAACCTCCTTCAAGGTTGCCACATGCTTTTTCCTGGGCTCGGATCGCCGGACTGGTCTGACTCATTACGCAGTCCAATGGAACCTTCAAGACCATAAACTTGAAAGGACTATACATCCTGACGTCCACCCTGACGTCCACCCTGACGTCCACGTTTCTCCCTCCCATACCCTTTCAAACTCCCAGGCTGCGGCCCCCTCCTCGACACCGCAGGACACTAGTCCCGCTCCTCCCCACTACGTTCCCCTTGATCTAGGGGTCACGAGCGTTGACCTTCCACCCCGGCGCGCTAATGCAACGCTCATGATTCTCGCACGGAACAGCGACTTGGAAGGCGTCATTCAGAGCATAGAACAAGTCGAGTCAAAGTTCAACCGCAAGTATAAGTACCCCTGGGTTTTATTGAATGAAGTAGAGTTCTCAGCCGAGTTCAAAAGGTAATCAAGCAGTGACTATCTGGATCGCATTCTGGCGTGCTGATGCAGTAATAGACGTGTCAGTGTGTTGACTGAAGCACCCGTGTCTTTTGGTGCTATCCCAAACGACCATTGGTTCCAGCCGGACTGGATTGACGAGAATCGCGCACGTGAGGGTCGCGACAGGCTAACGAAGCAGAACATCATATATGGCGGTTAGTTCAATCTGCTTTGTCACACAAATAGCACCGTGTGCTCAACACAGGCATTTTCAGGCAGTGTATCGTGAGTGTTGTCACACCTATTTTTGGGCATAGGCGATATACATTGTTCCATGCAGATATCGGAATATGTGCCGTTTCAACTCGGGAGTAGGTACCCAGCCGAAGTCGGTGTGGCATTCCACTCACCTTGTATTGCGCAGTACTTTTTTCAGCACGAGCTACTCCGGCCTTACAAGTGGTATTGGAGAGTAGAGTGGGTCTTTCCAGCATTATCATCGCCTTTGTTCTGACACGTCGCCCAGGCCCGATGTTAGATACTTCTGTGATGTGGATTATGACCCTTTCTTATTTATGGAAGACAACAACAAACTTTATGGTGGGTATCGCCGCATTCTCAATCAGGACGAACTCCATACTCATCTTCGTGCCTCTCAGGCTTCACTATATCTATGCCAGATTGGGAACCAACGATACAAACCTTGTGGAGTTCGACCCGAGGTGAGAAATATATAAGCAGCAGTGCGCGTGATGCATCCACAGAATGTTGACCGGCACCAATAGAATTTATTAAAGAATATCCGCAGTACTTACATCCTGATAACTCCATGGATTTTATATCCGATGACTCCGGAGATACTTATAATCTATGTCACTGTGAGCGGATTTTCTCCAGGCCCTGAACATTACTCAGTGCACTCACCTGGCCATGCAGTTTGGAGCAACTTTGAAATAGCTGACATGGATTTCTGGAGAAGCGAGGCGTACATAAAGTATTTTGACTTCCTGGATACGAAAGGAGGATTCTACTACGAGGTAATGTCTTGAGATCCCCTTTTGATCACAGTGTTCACGCCAATCGCCATCAGCGTTGGGGAGATGCACCCATTCACAGCATAGCTGTGTCGCTGTTCGCCGGCAAGGATCAGATTCACTTCTTCAAAGACATTGGTTACAGACATAGTCCATTCCAACACTGTCCGCAAGGATCGGATTGGAGAAAGGGGCGTTGCTCGTGTGACCCTAACGACAACTTCGGTACGATGATATGAACCCGTCCTCACGCACCCAAGCGCTAATGCTCCTGGATAGATTACGCGGAAAATTCGTGCTTGAAAGAGTTTCTACGCTTATCGTAGAGATGCGTTACCAGTATATTTATTATGTAGATTTGAGTCGCGTCAGTTACTGGCAGGGCGGCAGTAATAGCTTGTAAGAATAAGATGGTCTGAGCCTGAGACAAACATTTTGACTTGTTAGGCACGCTCACCTAGTAGACTCACCCTTCTTATGCGTATGCTTCTCGGAAGCGACCTGACGAATGAGTGCCATTCTCGCCCACTGTCCCGTCAGTACACCTCCCTGATGCGAGGGAGTGACACCGCGGGCATTGGCGTAAGAAAAGGCTGCTGAATTGGGGTACCGATGCGCCACCGACGAAAAGTTTGACTAGGGTTTCAAAGGCAGTAAAAATCCTACAGGATTTAGACTTTGTATACAGTATATAGATCCTTAAAATTTCAAGTCCGTTATCCTTGTCGTTGATGCCATTGTGTCTTCAAGATTTATCATTTTTGATGAAATTTATGCTTCATGAAACTTGAAGTTTGTAGCGTTTGTAACTTATCGACGAGATACAGCCACTCGATTTCAAGTCTGCTGCGAATAATAAGAGCACGTGGCCGCACCGGCAGACTTCACGTCCATTCACAAATAAAACATGATGTTTCTTGACACTCAACGCCTCATCTCCGATCGTCCGACGCATTTGTCCGTCAATTCTGATGGTAGGGATCGAATCAGGCTCCTAAGGACCTTCCCACCGCTTACTGGAGTTGCGGACATCGCCGAGGGTGGTGACCATTTTCAAAGACCGCCGCTCGACGATCTCATCTCGACATTTTTCGTCTGTCACTGCTACTCTTTTTCTTCAAATGCTTCGGTATCACTATCTAACCGCGGTCATTTCGCTGAACCACCTTGCTACCTGAACGAGCAATGTGATTCCCCGACATTGTAGACCAACAGGCTCAATTGGATGCATTTTCATTATGGTGCCTGCTGACCGTCCTTCCAATCAGGTACTCAGTGCCATATACACCAAGGGGCTACTGCGTCGATTCGGTGCGATCGTGAGTGATAGAGAATGCACCAGTTCTGGTCGGTGGCACTGGTCCAACGTTCGACGTTTAAACATCCAACCATCATCGGCTGAACCGGTGTTCTCTTCATCGTTACTCCCGCCTTCCTTTCATTACACACTCTTCATACACCTTTCGATCGTTCTCAGCATACAATATATGCTCCTTTCCACGTCAATGATCCCCTGCACGAAAACTCGTTCATCATCTGCACTAGGACTTCAAATCCGCCAAAAGCTGTCCTACATTATTTTGAATGAACGAACTGTGGTGAAATGTTCAAATGATGTGTGCCACCGAAATTCAGGAAATGGCAATAGGCAATCCCCACATCGAGTCATCGATGTGAAGTACTGTCCTTTGTTGACCAGAAAGTCACTCGTTGACTACCCTCCGGGCCGCCAGGTCACATGGAAACATCGTCGTAACCGTCATCGATTCGGCAGTATCGCCATTCAAATTCAAATTTTCAAGGGAAGAGCTTTGCTCACCTTGTGCTCACCACCGTTTTTCTCCCATGGTGCGGTGATTCATACCTCCTGATTTGCAATCGATTCAAGGTTTGCCGAAACATTCGATCAGGTGAAACTTCATCCGAACCTTCCTATCCTAATCCAGCCAGCTGGGCGACTATCATGGGGCCGATGGGCCCCTTCTTCAAGACATCGACTGGGAACAAAATCATTTCGGTTGTCAGGTATAGGTTAGTAGCAGGATGCTCAGCGGAGGGAGATGCTCAAAGTTGAAAGTATTCTAGAGAACTTCTTTGACCGGTTTTCGGGTCCCGGAATCTTGGAGGTTGGGTGGACCCGATCCCAACGCGAACTAAATGAGTTGTGCTAACACGTGCAACTTTGATCAAGGTGATTGATCGATCAGTGTCCTACTACATGCAAATGCTCACCACGCTGGCAATAGAAACAATGGTCGAGTCCATGTGTATATCTACAAATTCGGGTATCTGCGTCATGTGAACCAGTTGGCTGTCTATAACTGACGGTGCGCGGCGAGACTTCGATTTTTTCTTATTGCCTTGATGAACACTTCGACCTCATTCAATTCTGTGATGCCGTCACCCAAAATGACATTGGGGTGTTTAAGGAATGAAGTCGATGTTCGCTTCGCCTGGTCGCATGCTCTAGTAAGGGTTAACGCTCAAGGGCTTATTCCATCGTTGTGTACCTTCGCCGGGTGGTGGGTGCTGTTCGTGTTTTGCTGTCGCATGTAGGCAGTTGCATGTCCACGTACAAATCGCTAATCTCATGTGACAGTAACCTGGGACCATACCCTCGAAACGCCGCTGGTAAGAAGCATGGGCGACCCCTTTGTTGACTGCATGTTCACAATGTGGTTCAAAGACGATAAACTGAACGATTCTAGCTACCTGTACACTGTGCACTGTTCGACTAACCCCTTGCCACATCCTTCAATCTTCCATCCACCACCGGGTGAATTACGAGCAGATCCTCCTTACAGGTCTCCTCCTGGCCACTCACGCCAATACCCAAAGTCCCCCGTCGAATCTTCCTTCCGTTATAGAGATCAACACCACTCATGTGCTCCCGTGCGCTGACATTGTAATGATCTTGATAGTGTGCGCCAGAGCGGAGATTATGCAGCGCCATCGCGGCCGCACGCTGCCACCTTTGAGCAACCTTCCCAGGGGGCAAGGCGCTGCCCTGGCTCGCAAGCAACTTTCTATGCTCGATTTCCCGCTTGACGGCATCAGCCGTCCCCGAGTGGAGGTGATTCGCTTCCTTTTTCTCCCATCGCGAACGGACCATTTTGTTGATATACTGAGCCCCTGCCAATGCAATCATCAGACATGTGTTTACTTCGCCCCGGTTGTAGAAACATACCAAGCAAATACTTCCTGACGAGGCTGCTCGGCAGCTGCCCATGCTCTTCGTCGATAGGGTATCGATGTCCAAGAAGTGCTGTGTACCCATCATGCCCACTAGCCAGGTAGTCCCTTGTTACGATCTTGTATGTCCGTCCGCTCTTCTCCCGCTTAACAGATTCACCATCGACAATGGCATGTGCTCCTGTACCGTTTTCCGATGCAGTCGACGGGACTTCTTGTAAGAGCCAAATTCCAAGTATACGCTGACCGGGCGGGCGACGAGAATCCCAAGAAATGCGAAAGCCAGATACGATGGGAAACCGTCTAGAATCACCTGTTGAGATAAATCTGATCGCGATCACGAAACAAACCACCACTTGCCCTTCTTGTGCGGGATGTTTGGATAACGCATCTTCCAGCACATTCCACAAGGATTCCCCATCTAACTCGAGCACGACTGCTGGATCGTCGAAGGGTAAAATCTCAAGGATGTTTCCGACGGTGACCATGCCTTCAGTGACTTCAGTGGATACAACACCCAATAAATGGTTGACCTATACCTGGAGGGTACCGTGAATCTCCTCGCAGTGTTCCCGCAGTTATGAGGACCCCATCGGACCCGCTGCCACATTTGGTATACAACGCATCATCATATGCGTGTCTCAAAACGTCTGCGAACCAATTCCCTGCTACCGTCTGCAAGGGGAGGATAATATATCTTGACCAGATAAACAAAATCTGCATACCTCTTCTGTGCGTATGAATTCCGATCGCAAATCGAGCTCTACTTCGGTGATACACACAGGCTTACTCATCGACTCGGATACAGACGACAGTACTTTATGGAGAATATCCTGCAGGTTTTTTGAAGATGGCATACCAGGCTTGATCTCGTGGCGCTTTCCTGGGCACAAACGTGGGTCGGACACTCTATTTAGTGCGAAGAATCACGAACACTCACCAAGAACGGCTTTGATGATTTTCTTCCTAACGCTACCCGGCGGGGTATCAGTGAGTTCCAGAGTGAGCTCGCTCAGTTCTTTAAAGTCAGTTCCACTCTTGACCACCAGTATGTCGCCGTCGTCGCCTTCAGTTCCAATGCTCGGCTTCGAAATGTCGTATCCTTCCCAAGCAGTCACGCCCTTGGATACAAAGTATAGGTGATCATGGCCACCCAAGATGATGTCTACACCGTGTTCTCCAGCTATGGAGTGAGAATTTTGAGCAGAGGGAGACGAAGCCAGTAAATCCTTGGCTAGTTGAATGTCCTATGGCAATAAAAGTGAGCGGAGAACGATCTTTTCGGCAAGGCATGATATTACGTTAGGACCCCTAAGAATCTTGTCAACGACGCCTTGCGGACATGTAACCCTCCGTCTTACCGTGCATGAGTGAGTGCGATAATCAGATCACATTGGTGCTCCCCGCGCAACCGACGTGACAACTCTCTACCTGTTTCCGCCATTTTCTTGAACTTGAAATTGGCTGGCCATGCTGGTATAGTGCTGATCCAGTCTCTGTAGTAGTAATAGAACGGAGTCAAGATCAAGGTATCTCAACCGGAGCACTAGGTAGAATACAGACTCTTCGACAAGGCCAATGATGCCAACTCTGACGCCTGATCGCTCCAAGACTTGGAAATGATGTAGGTGATCTGGAACGTTGTTCGTATTCTCGTCCACGATGTTGCTCAAAAGCCAGGGCTGTAACACCGTGCAAGGGTGGCGATATGACAGATACGCACAGAACTTTGCAGAAGAACAACTCACAAATTTTGTGTCCTGGACCAATTCGCAAAAATTAGGGTATCCTAAGAAATGTGGCGCTCAGTGCTGGCATGAGGCAATCGAAGCGAAGCAAATCCGAACCGAAATCAAACTCGTGGTTGCCTTTTGATAAATACAAATGCACCTCGTTAGCAAAGCGCGTCTTATAACACAGGCCCCGGGAGGAGGAAGCACAAACCAGTCACAGCGACATCTGTCCCAAGCGCGTTCATCACAGGAACCTATCGCCAGCCATCAACGCCAATTCGATCAATCAATTGACGGCACCGTGCACGAAGGATCTTATCTTACCATGTGGCTCCCTCGGGTCACCGCGCTCTCGACCGACGGCGAAAACAAATCCCCAGAGAACAGAGAGAGACCATCGCGTGCTCCATCCGGTCTTGCCCCCCAGCTGCTTCGAATGTCATCCAAGAGAGCAGCGAACTGGGTGACGTCGATCGTGTCGCCGTTTGGGGAGACCTTTTGAGGCGTGACGCGGTACACGTCGTTCCAGTGTACGATGGACAGCCGCGACATGGTCGAGATACTGTTCGGATACGTTGACTGACCCGTGGTAAATCGGGTCGCTCTATTTATTAGTGTCGATAGCATGGGGCAAGGACCATTTTCGACCTTCTAGTCGGAAGCGAGTAGAGATATGACATAAAATTCAAGGCTTGAAGCTGGTCGGCTGTCGCGACCTTCCTACAAAAGAAGGGCGTTGCTCTTTAATTACCGCTGGCTTGAATAATAAAAATCGGTATGCACCACTCGTGAAAGCGCCACTTACTACTGCTACGTTAGCAAGAAGTGTATGGGGAAGGAGATCAGGATGCGATATCTGTGAAATGCAGGAGAAAGCGAGTTGCGAGCTGCCCATATGATTGTGTCATGATGAAGAACCGAGCACCGGTCCAGCCTGGGCTGCAGCAAATAACGATCATCGATTGGGTCGTGCGTTGGGCTTTGACCCGACTGGTTGGCCCCTTGCAAACGTAAATAACAGTGTGATTCGTCAGGCACGCGACGAGCAAAATCGGAGTCCCGGTCAGCGTCAGCGTGATCAGTACTAACCTAACTTGGTGTGCAATACCCGGTGAAATTGATCAAGATAATCTGTTGTGACACATTACAGCCGTTGTAATTACTCTCCATGCGACATCGATATGATCGATGATCGATGATCTTGCTGCGGCGGAAATATCTTGTCAAGCTCCTTAAGGATCTCCGCCGCGTTCTGTCCGCCGAGCTGAATTCGACGCCAAGAACTGAGTCCAGGTTTCACTGCACCTCCGTTCAATATATGGGTTCTCGAGAGGATACCATCCGATCATTTGCAATATTAAAAATAACGGTTATTTCGATGACAATTTTGTCTGATACTTCCAGTTCTCAATCGAAAAAAGGATGGAGTCACTGCCTAGACTGACCCCGTTATATCACCATAATCATCGAAACTTTCCAGAACACGCACCGCAATCACCGCGGGTGGAACGTGAATAAAATGGCCGTGGCAGCGCCAACAGCGAATGCCAGCGACGGAAGGACGAACCTGCTGAGCGAAATATCGCTGTAGATACATTTGCCAGGTTTACGGATCCCTCCGACGGCTTCAGGCCGCGGTACTATGTCGTTCTCCCAACCGTCATCAAGCAGCCTCGTCGTCATTTCTTCGTTCAACGTCGCGAGTTCGTCCATGTCCCACGAGGTGCAGAGATCTACCATCCACTTCATCCGACGTTTGCTCACTTGCCCCCCCACGCCCGGTGCTCTTTCCTTGAGCTTTATCCGTAGTTCCCCAACCTTTTCGATCGCCGTTCCGACTTTTTCCGGGAGACTACGCTCGATCCTCCGCTTAATGAGGTTGGCCAGCTTCGGACTCTGTCCGTTCGTAGATATCATGATTTGTAGTGGTCCATCACGGATCTGGGAACCAAAGTAGAAATCGCACGACTCGGGGATGTCAGCGACATTGACTGGGATGCTGCGTTCCCTGCAGAGAGAGCATATGATGCGAGATTGAGCGACGTCGTCTATGGCGGAGAGGACCATGTCTACGCCGACGAGGTCGTCAGGACCACCGAATATGCGGTCATGGTAAGTGATATGGTGGGGCCCGTCGATGAATTGTTTCGTGAGAGGATGCAAGCCTGTGCTTGGACATATGACGGTGACCCGGGCATCGGCAAGGAGCACAGACTCGATGCGACCGGATGCGACGTCTCCACCACCAACGATTAGAACGTGCTTTGACTTGAGTTGCCAGGCCAGCAGGAGGGAGCCACCGCCCTGAGCGATCGATGAGCGGGTGGACATTGAGAGAGAACGTGGGATTTATGAAAATGGTTTTTCTGTTTTTGGTCGGTCACCAAGCGCACAATGAAAGAATGGAGACAATGGATACACACTAAAGATATTTATTTGTTGTCGGACACTGAGAGTTCTCCCCTCTCTCATCGTCTCCCTTTCTCCTTCTCGCTCACTTTCCTTCACACAGCGGTTCATCCGGGTTTAACAGTAACCATCAGGAACTGCCCACACTGCTTATTGATCTCGGCAGTGTCATTCTCTGTGAGTTTATATCCGCTGTCAGCTGTCAAGACCTCGCTCATTGTCCCCCCCTCTCTTTCGTTTCTCTTGCTACAGGCTAGCTCTTTTGGCGTTGATCGTCGTCCTTCTTCATTTCGAACCCTAGCCGGCCTAGTTCTTCTGCACGGTACCCTGCGTCCATCACGTCTCCACGACCACCACCATTCCTTCCGCATAACCCATTCACTCTGTCAAGATGGTGTCCAAACGTCTCATGCTTGCCTGGGCTTTCTTTGATTTCTGCCTCTTGGCTGCAGGAATCTTCACCGTCGCACTCTCGTTCATCTGGCGCCAGCCCGACGTGCTCCTCAACCTCACGTTCAATTCTTTCGAGCTCACAGGCAAGGTTTTTGCGTCCGGGATCACCAACTCTATCCTCATATATCTCTCTGCAGGTGGAACCGTCTTGGGAGTGATCTTCCTAGCGACCTTTATCAGCTCCCTTGCTCTCATCGCCGTGCGGGGCAAGAAGCCGCTCGTCATTCTCAACTGCCTCCTCCTCATCAACGGCATCGCGATCATCATCCTCGGCACATACATATGGTTTTACACGCTCCACGAGCGCAACAACTATCACGCGGTGTTTGGCATGCAGAGCAATGCCATCAAGATCGCAATTCAGGACACGGTAAGTAATGTCCGAGCTTTCCCTTCTTGGGATCTCACGCGTCGCATAGCTCCAGTGCTGTGGCTACTTTGACGCTACGGACGAAGTTGCGTTCGGTGGTAAATTTTGCCCCAATGCAGCGACGGCCATGGCAGCAAACAACTTTTGCGTCACTCCGATCACCAAGTTTGCGGACAAGAGACTGAACAACGTTTTCAGGTAAGCAAGTTTTCAGGGTAGCCGACGACGGTTTCTGAGGATGGCTGCAGTACCATATACGGGTTCATGGCTATCGTCATTGGTTTCTTCTTGGCAAACATGTGTGTGATCATGAGGGTGAGTGATATCTAGTCATTCTCTCGACCATGGCTGACACACAACAGCGAGAGGAGGAGCATCGTTTCGAAAAAATTGACGCCAAGAGAGGTGGTCTAGGATTCGTATGAAGAGATCGGATGACTTGATTTCCTTCGTTCTTCCCGATTCACGGATATACTTTTCTAACCTTTTTGATTTCTATGTTCCGTGAATCTTTCTTTTATCTTTTTTTCCTTGGGCGATATGATTCCGCGAAGCGCTAGCGCATTACTTTCTTTGCAGTTCTCATTCATTGGGTTGGGTGGTTGTAATTGCTAGGTTTTATCGATCGCGTACATCTGTGTGTACATTGGATCAAAGGAGTTGACTCCTGAAAATAAACTGACATCACACGCACGGATGCGCCGGTTTCCACAAGACAGACCTCAGAGTCGTATGTATGGGGATGATAGTGAAGACTACACCTCTGTGAACACGGTATTATTGAGATATACCCGTGGATGCAGCCCCGCAAGTCTGCGGATGGGCCAAACTCTGTTCGACTGTCGCGCTGCAATGTGACAACCACGAGCAATTGATCTCGCCCGGGCCGTGTGCATGCCGACTATCATCGATCAGCTTCGCTATCAATAGCAACTGCGATCAAGAGGTACGAGAGGAGGACCGTGCAGCTTACTACCCACCGAATGTCACGTCGGCTGCTTTAAACGCTCGACGGTGGGAAAGGGCGGCCATGCGGGAGAACATCGTCGTTTCCGGCCAAAGATAGAGCAAATTCAGACATCAGGGGAGGATATTTTAGGAATCCCAAGACTGGGCACATGGAATCGCGTTCACTGATCAAATATAATGCATTGTTGGGGATATGTACGGCTGCGAGAGGCTATTCGGATACGATCGTGCTTGGCTTGATTGATGAATTCTGACCTGCGTGATGTACTCAGGCTGTATCCAGTGCTCCATGTGGGCGAAGACTGTAGTGGTTGTCTCTGGTCGAGCCAAAGTGACTCGGAACCCGCACGTCCGTTGTCCGCGTCCGTATATTTCGTAGGAGGAAGAGTCAAGTATCGCCTCCTTGGCGTACGGTCGGTGTGCGTGGCTGCACAGATCTGGAGATCTCATTTCGCTCCCGAGACAGGCGCGCATGCTATCGCCGCTCCGTGGTAGAACCTGCCAATGCCACATCAGCGTATGTATATGTACATACGTAGTAAGGGGGTGGACCGCCTGAGGTTTCTATTGCACCCGGAGGGGTATTAGCAGTGCTGGTGAGCGCTTGTTTTCGAGCGTTGAGGAGACAGGCTTCTTCCTTTTCCGACCGATAACGTGGATGTAATAACATGCGTAACGCCCGCAAGAAGAAAACACCGATTACCTCGACAGAAACGAGGGGCAGCAGTAATCCTCACACGACGAGGAAGCTGATCCGGCGCTTCCATGTCCTGCTCAAGAAACAAGGACAACTTCAAAAAAATGCGACCAGTTCGTCCAACGCCAAAGAGTTGCGGGAGGTGGAAGAGGAGATCGAAGAGTTGGGAGGACTTGCGGCGTATCAACGGATGTCGAGCATTGGGCAGGGAACAGACCGGGGAGGTGGAAGCGAAAAGATTTTGATCAAGTGGCTCTTGTGCGAGAGAGACGACGAGAGACCGTTGAGGTGTGTCGTCTCGCTCTCTCTCAGCATGCCGATAGACTGATGCTCCTTTAGCTTACTGGAGGTCGGGGCGCTCAAACCAGACAACTACGCGTCGTGTTCGTCGTGGATAACAACGACTCCAATCGACCTTCGAAGCAGACACCCGTCCATCATCGAGCAGGATTTTCTGGCCATGGACATGGACGAGCACGCCGAGAGATGGGACGTCATCAGTCTCAGCCTGGTCGTGAACTTTGTGCCAGAGCCAAAAGAACGAGGTGATCCCAACGTTCTCATCGTCGCCGCCGAAATCTCATGTGTGTAGGACGAATGCTGGTCTTGACGCACGCGTTTCTGCGACGGTCAGGGTTGTTGTTTCTCGCGGCAAGTTAATTTAGATGCACATTCTCTCTGTAGCTCAACGAGTCGACAGCTGCCCTCGCCGTGCATCGAGAACTCGCGGTACATGTCGTTTGAGCGTCTCGAGCTGATCATGAGCACGATTGGGTTTACAGAGGTGAAGAGAAAGTGGCGAGAAGGGGGAAAGATGGTGTATTGGTTGTACCGTAAGACAGGACCGCTGAAGACGGAGGAGGTGCGAAAGAAAGCGGTGTGTCGGGGAGGTAAAAGGAACAATTTCTGTATCGAACTACTTTACTACTAGTAGCGTCGTGTAAGTAAAAAGTTTGTAGCCAGCCAACTCCGCTCGTCGTCGTCGCCCAGGACGATGCTCACCACTCCCCGACTGCTATTGAATCTCAAGAACCCGCCGACCCAACGACAGCAGCAACAACACTCGCAGAACAACACCCTCACGCAATCTCACCACCACCTTCACCATCATTTCCACGCTCAAAATAACCCACCACCTCCGCCCAACATTCACCATCCACAGACAATTCAGATCCCAATGCTTGGCACGCTCCAGGTGCCTCCCCCACAACCCAATCCACAAGGAAACCAGGGTCCACAGCCCCAGCAGCAGAACCTTCTCGGCCAGCCCGGCCAGGGACAGGGCATACCCCCGCCTCCGCCTCAAAACGGTCAAGATTTTACCCTCTCGAGCGTCTTGCACTTTTTACAAACCGAATGGCGTCGGTACGAGCGTGACAGAAACGAGTGGGAGATCGAACGCGCCGAGATGAGGGTCTGTCTTTTTTTTTTTTTTTTTTTCTTTCAAATTCCACGTACCCCCCCCTCCGTCTCCGTCGCGATCCAGCCCAAGCGAGCCTCGTGCTTTTTTTTTCTCTCTCTCTTCTGCGTGCTCACCGTCGTACCTTGTAGGCCCGCATTGCCCTCCTCGAGGGAGAGCGCCGTTCATTTGAGAATGTCAAGTTGGACCTCATGCGGCGTATCAAGATGCTCGAGTATGCTCTCCGCATGGAACGGTGAGCTCGTCCCATTTGCCACGCAGCCTCGCTTATTTCTTTTTCCAGATCAAAACAGCTCGCTCCCCAGTCGACGACCGTACCCCCATCCAAGCTAGCCGCCATCCAGCAAAGCGCAAAGGACGACGCCCAGAGCCATAAGGACGGTAGCAGCGGAAGTTCACCTCGGAGCGAGGGTACGTCGCTCGTCCGTCTTTGTTCTAAACTGCAATAACATTTCGCTCGCCAGGTTCGCCCCTCCCGTCTGAAAAGGTACCGAACGGCGTCGTTCCACATGTTCCCTCTGGTCCTTCTGCGGCCGCTGCCTCTGCACCACCCGCAGGTACCGTCATGGGCAAAGTCCCGACTGGCCGTGATCCCAAGTCGCGCGCACGGAGTAGAGAGTACCTCAAACAGTGTCTTCAAGAGATATCGTACCTCACCTCGCCTCAAGCGATGAACCCACTTCCCAACCGCCCGCTCATCTCGAACCCGAACCCGAGCATGGGCCTTGGTGGCAACACCGTCATGAGCTCCAGTGCACCCGCGGGAGTCGGACTTGGCGGCGGGATGTCAGGAGGTATGGGCAGCGTTGGACAAGGGCAAGGCACAACGCAGGGACAAGGACCGTCGCCGTTTGACTCGATATACAACGGTCGACCCAGGAAACAACTGCCAGAATCAGTCGGCCCCGGGATCGGCGGAGCACCAGGAAAGGAATTCCCAATCCTTGGAAACAGCGTCCTATCCGGCCCGGGCAATCCTTCTTCCTCTGGTCAGCTCGAACGAACGAATCCGCTCGCTATGGCTGGGCCAGGCATATACCCTCAACAGCATCAGCCGTCTGTGCAGGCACAACAACCACTGTCGCAGGATAACCAGCTACAGCGCGGCCCTGCTCCGTCGCAACCCCCTTCTCAGCCACCAACGCAACCTTCACAACAGCAGCAGCACGACGGCGTCGGACAGACGCCCGCAATCCACGAGGAGGGCGAGATTCAGAAGCCAGCGACCATGATCTTCCGTCCCGACGATGCGGGTGAATGGAAAGAGAAGCTGCGTTCGTCTTACGAGCACGTCCAACAGTGGAGGGAGAGCGAGGACGAGGAGCCCGAAGAAGTCAGCGAAGAAGAGGACGAAGTCGAATCGGTTGGTGTTGTCGACGAGGCTGATGGCGAATGCACGAAACTCTGGAAGGCGAAACGGACGCTGAGAAAGTGCGTGTTCGGTTTCTTTGCTGGTGAACCCCATTGGCTGACCCTTGATATAATAGCCACCTCGACGCAGTACGCGCGCTCGCGTTCCATCCCACAGAACTCTGCTTGGCCACTGGCGGTGATGATTGTACCGTCAAAATATGGCGCATGGACGTAGCCAGTCTGGCGTCCTCTAAGTGCGTTGAGGTTTTCTCGTTCGCTCATCTGTCACTCATCCATTCGTAGCGCTCGTGTCACGACGGAGAGCGAACCTCAGCTCACCCTTCGCGGCCATTCGGCTGCCATCACACGGCTTGTACACTCTCCGACGCGCCAGCTACTGTACAGCGCATCCCTCGACTCGAGCATCCGAGTATGGGCGCTTCCGTCACCCGCTCATACAACCTATGCACCATACGACGAGTCATCCTCCCGAGGCGAGCTCATTGGCCACACGGATGCCGTGTGGGATCTCGCACTCGTTCGGGACGAGAGCACGCTCGTTAGCTGTGGCGCTGAAGGAACCATCAAAGTATGGGACGTCACTGCGCCAGGAGCCGGCTCGCTCCAACTATCGTGGGGCTACTATGGCTCGGAACGAGAAGACGCAGAGGGCGAAGACGAAAATGAAGGTCCTCCCGGGGCTACGGCGGTCGAGGCGATCAAGACGGACTTGAAAAAGGTCGCTGTGGCATATCAAAATGCAGTCGTCAAGATTTTCGACATTGAGACTGGCAAAGAGGTTTCGCGATTGGCTACGGATGCGACGTACGGTGCGTATATATCCATCCGTTCATTCTTTGATATGAGCTCAACGTATCGTGTAGACGGAACACCTGCGACGCAAGTAAACCGGCTCGTATCACATCCTAACATGTCCTTCATCGTTACCGCCCACGAGGATAAGTTTATCCGCATATTTGACATCATCACCGGTACGATCTCATCGATGCCCAAAGTCGCTTATTCTCTAACTTTCCATTCACGAACAGGACAATGTACGCACACGATGCTCGCCCACCTGGACGGCGTCACCTCGCTCTCGATCGACGCCGCCGGCTTCTCGCTCGTCTCCGGTTCGCACGACTGCTCGACGCGGTTCTGGGACCTTTTTGGTTCGCGGACATGTACGCAAGAAGTGACGACGCACCGGGAAAAGGCGAGGGAGGGCGTGTTGGACGTTGAGTTTCATCCCTCATTACCATTCATGGCTAGCGCTGGCGCGGACGGTGTCGTCAAACTCTACGCTTCGTCATGATGTTTTTGCCTCCTCTCTTTTGATTTTGGCACGACCCGTCGTTCTTGCACGTCTTTATACAGTTTTTTTTCTTTTCTTTTTCTTTTTACCCCTAAGCTAGGTATGCTCACCCATGACTCGGCTCACGTTTTCCCTATTTTCATAATAAAAAGATCAAGTAGTAGCGCTCTCTCCGTTGTCTGTCGTACGCATACATCGCATTTATGGGACGGGAATTCTGATCATCATCAATGGACGGCCGGCTGCAAACAGTCATGTCAAAAAAAATTGCGTGCGCTTGATCAAATCTACCACGTATGTCACCTTGTGTGTCCCAACGTCAACTCCCTGTTGATGGGGAAAAGAATAGATAGATATAAAACACGGAGGAAGAAAGCAGGAAAAGATAAATTACAAAGGGCGACGACGAACGCTAGGACGGATTCGACCGAGACGGAGTAAGGCTACAAGTTGGCTAGGTATACATGGAGAAGATGGTATTGAAAATCAGATCCCGAGGCCACAAAGGAGAAAAAGATATGTATATAACCCAGAGAACGCACACACACACACACACAAGTTACACGACCACAGTTTGGAACCAATCATTCTCAAATCACTGTTTCATATGTCAGCGAAAAATGTCCCCGGATGAGTTTCGTGCACAGAAGGAGGGGGAAGGAGGGAGAAAAAGACGACAGACACACCAATCTTCATACCCTGGTCCGCTGTCAGCAGCTCCAGCCCCAACTTATGCGGCTCAAGCCTCTCCCTACACTGCTCACCAATGATCTCGCTGATCGGCCGCTCCGTGCAAAACTGTTCCTTGCAATGCATGACGTACACCCGCAGACCGGCGAGCGCCCCGTGGAGCGACTCGGGCGAGAGTGCATTCCGTCTCTGTCTTTTCCTCGGACGAGTGGACCCCCCACCACTACCCCCATTTCCAGTATTATTGCTGTCGACGGCGACGACCTCAGAGACCGACGATGACTTGCGCGCGAGCACGACCTCGGTCGCTAGCGCGATCATCTCCTGCACGAGGTGGTCCGGGCTCAAATGTCCCCACAGCGCCTCGTCCGACCGCCCAGCGGGGTACGAGCACTCGATGAACACAGCCGACAGATCGTGCGGGATCTTGGGTGCTGCCGCGCGCCAGACGGCCACGTTCCGCGGTTTGACGGCGACGCTGTCCGGCTCGACGTCGCCGAAAAAGAGGAACTCGTGCTGGGTGGGGACGTGTCGGACGAAGAAGCACGAGCTCTCGTACGGACCTGAGCTGTTCTTGCCGTGGCTGAGCGGCATGGTACGTACCGCGACGTCGGGGAATATCGTCTTGTATTTACTGTCGGCGTGAACGCTGGCGGGGGCGGGCCGGTCCGAGCCGAGGTGGTCAGTCAGTCCAATGCATCGGCATTTTAATGACATGAAGAACGGAGCCACGAGACTCACGTGTGGTAGACCAAGCGGCATTGCGGATCAGTCTCATCATAGGTGGCCAATCTGGGCCAGATGCGATCGGAGAAGACGGTCTCTAAATCTTTGAGCGTCTGCAGAGAGCCGTATATTCGTTTCTTATCACCCCCAAACGTGCCCGCAGCCATGACGAGAGAATTGATGTGGTCTAGATGTGCGTGCGTGAGCAGGAAACATCTATGTATGTAACGCCCGGCGAATGTTTTTTTTGTAAGTTTTTAGTTACAGAGAATTGATGAGGGACAGCTCTGGACGCGAAATAGAAAAAACGCGCTCACTTGACGTTGGCGTACACGGTAGAGGGCGTCATCTTTCTCGAGGATTCGTCCTCGCCAAACAGGTCTGGGTTCCGCTTCATGATATGCCCGAGCGCACCGTGCCCAGATCCTTGACGTGTATGTTGTCAGCGCACGCGAATCCCGGACGCGGTGATGCGGCCATACCTGCTTCGAGCGCAAAGAGACCATCCTCCCAAGAAACATCGCACGGCTTGACCAGATATCTGGTAATGCGTGAGGCACTGCTCGGACGACACCACGAACGAATTTAAGTAAAACACACCCTGACAAGTTGGTTTCGTCGAGACCGCCGCCCGAGCCCACGACGATGATATCGAATGCGGGCATGTACGAAGGGGCGGGGACGAGCGAGTAACAGGAAGGATATTTACTTGAATAATATTTATATGGCCCTGTCAGAACCTGACGAGGGGTCGTCACGTCCGGTCGTAATTTGATCGTCGGCCTGAATCGTCAAAGTCCCACTCACTCACCCCCTTTTCTCTTCCTTTCCTCCTCCTCTTCGGCGTTTCGACTGATTACCTCTATTGCAGTCCACACAGCCATCCCGCTCTCGCCTTGTTCTGGAGGAACTTCCCCGCGCGTTCTCATATCTGGGAAGATCGATTCTCAATCCGCGTGAGAATCAGAACAAGGGTCTACCAGGCCCGTGCATCGCATCTGGCTCCAAAGAAGCACGCGTACGACATCGCGTTCAACGTCCGCGTAAAATTGCTCCACACACGCCACTCTCAACGTCAACTTATTTTTGGAGACAGGCCAAGGAATTCATTCATGGAAAAAAGAAAAGTAGAAGAAAATCAAAAAAGGAACGAACCCAATGATTAGGGATAATAGGAATGGAATGAGTGTATGCATGAGTAATATGAGATATGTATTCCAGAAGATCAAACAAGCGCGAACGCGTCATGCCTAGTACCGCTCCGATTGGTCGTCCATTCGCCGTGGCAACTCCCCCTCGAAGCGTGCTGGACGAGAGTACTCTTTACGTACCCAGCAAACTGTTCAGTGCTCTTTGTACGTCGTAGTCATATGATTCAAGTGCTGTAATCGCCTGATTACGGCTGAATCCCATCGCTGCCAGCTGCTTCACTGGCTCGACGTCATCTTCCACCGCTGGCGTGGTCGGTTGTTCAGGCCCTGCAACACGCGCTGCGGGGATGGGTGGCATTGTTTCTTGTCTCTTCTTCTTTCCAAACGGCAAGCGAAGCTAGAACAAGAAACGATTAATAATCACTCCCAACATGCACCGCATGAAACTCACGCTAATCTTCGAATGACGTGGGGGTGGAGCGGGCTTCTCGTGTGCGACATCTTTTGCCGATGAGGAAGACGTCGACGGCCGCTGCGTCTTCGGAGACGCAACCCGCGGTGGTGGCGAAGTCGCGCGCGGCTGAGGGGAACCAGACTGTATCGACGCATTGGCGCGCGGAGAAGCAGGCCCTCGCGGAGACGTCGTCGGTGATACGCTCGGAAACTGCTTCGCAGCATCAGACTGAGGCAGGGACCCGGGATTCGTGATGACCGCCGAAGTCCGCGACGTGAACGAGTTGTCGAGCTTGAGTGCCTGAGACGTATCCACCCCTCCAAACGCCTCTTCGAATGAGATGCTACCCATAATGGCTTGCTTCACCTCTGCCTTCTCAGTTTGAGGAACATTCGGTTGGGCGGCCGAGGGACCCAATGAGAAAGTGTCATCAAACGGGACCCGTGCTTGTGCAGGCGGTGCCTTTGGAGCGCCCGTTGAACCATCATTCACGGGCGACGCGAATATATCTGGCGTCTTGTCTGCAGCTGCCACCACGTTTTGAATGGTCGCCGTCTTGCCGTTCGTGGGAGGTGCATCAAATGAAGGCTTTGACGCGAGCTGTTCAGTCGCCGCCCCAGCGGAAGCGCCAAAGTCAAAGTTGTCCTCGAACGCAGATTCAAACGAAAAGTTTGAGACTGTCTGCGACGGAGCGGCAGACGAGCTCTTGCCGAACGCTTCGTCGAAACTGCTTATACCACTGCTATCCTTGCTCGCAACTTTGACAGGCGCATTGATAAACGTGAACTCGGAATCCTGGCTATCTTCAAGAGGAGCTGTGAGCTTCGCAAGGGGAACTCCGAATGCGTCAAGCGTAGCTGAGCCATTTTGAGGCGGGAAAACGTTGTCCGGCTGCGGTGCGGTCGCCGGTGCGGAGGGCGTGACCACTCCTGGTGCATCATTGGTGGTTCCAAAGATATCCTCAAACGAGACAGCGGCCTGGGATGGCGCAGATCCGTCCTTGATTTGGGATCCCTCCAAGGGCCGAGCCTCCCGATCCTGCGAGGTCATCTCCTGACTTTCCTCGTCACTGTCCGTATCGCTGTCCGTATCGTCGCCATCTAACTCCCGCAGATTCGCGGACAAGTCCGTCTCGTGTTCTTTGCCATCACCTTGCCCAGATAGAAGGTCGTCCAATCCAGGGAAGTGAGCGGCAGCAGAGTCCAACGAGTGAATCTGCGGTATCGCCTCGTCACCAAATTTCGTAGGCGTATTGCCGTTGGGAGGCGTGCTGAACAATTCATCCGAGGGGGATGACATAACTTCTCCAAACTCTTCCAACATCGGTTTGGCTTTCGGCGTGGTCACACCCGCGTCTGCTACCCCATCCTTGTCTGACGCAGCCGTTGGTTCGGAATCGAAAGGCTGAGAGATGCCGAATGGATTGTCGAGCGTCATAATCACCGCATCAGCTGGAGGTAGACTGGGGACAGGCGGTGGGGACGTAGTGGAGAAGGACCTAAAGGGTGACTGTGACCGAGGAGTCGATGTTCCTGAGGACATTGCCAATCTCTCGAATGGGTTATTGCTCTTGGTGCCGGGGCTCAAGGGACTAGCACCCGTGATGTCAGGGGTGACCGGCAACGGCTGGGCAGCAGCAAATGCCAGCGAGTCAGCGGGGGACTTTGTCCTCACAGGTATGGTGAGTGGCTGTGGTGAGGCCACCGTCTTCTCAACTTCGGCCTCGGCCTCTTCTCGTTCCTTGACCGTATTAGTAAGATCTTCTTGCGCTTCTTCGAGCTCGTGGTCGGCTTTAACCTTCTCCGATTCTTTTGCAGCGAGCTGTTTCCGGGCAATCGCGAGAAGACCTTTTTGTTGTTTGGCGTCCTTCTTGGCTTTCTCGACCTCCTGCCTCGCCGTTGTGATCTGCGTGGTCACCTCAGCCATACGACGATTGAGGTCGCGAACATCTTCCTTATCGCGCAAGAACGCTCCCTCGATCTCCATTTTCTCCACCCGAATTGCACTGAGGTCGCTCTCGCTCCTAATCAGCTCCTCCCTCACTTTCTGGATCTCCGCATTCTGGTTGGCATGTCGTTCCTTGAGCGTGTTCAGTAGGTTTGTCTCCGTCTCAAAGGAAGCCTTGGCAGATGCGAGCTGGGTCTGCAAAGCAGAGAGCTGAGCCGCTTGATTAGCGAGCGTAACTTCCAAGGTTTCTCGCTCGGCCTTTGCGCTCTGGAGCGACCTGCTAGTCGAATTGACCTGGTTCTGAAGATTTCCTATCTCCGCAGATTGATCATGTAGTGGCGCATGTGAATGTGTTTCGTCATCATCTCCGAGAAGATCCTTGTGAAATACTAAACGGCGAAGCATGGATCAGGCATCCGAAAGAAAAAGAACACACAGGAACGCACAGTTTGCTGAACCGAAGGGATCCTCTGGCGCTTGAGTTGGATGATATGACAAAGGTGGAGTGATCGCCGAGGGTACAGGCCCAGTCGCCTGAGATTGAAGGACGTTGTGCTGAGGTTGGGTGGTCACAGTTGACGGAGGAGGAGAATCGTCCCACAGGAGATCACGAATTGTTTCATTAGGATGAGTAGGAGACGTGGTAGTAAACGGCGAAGTAGGACCGTTTGCTCGCATGGAAGGTGGTGTGAGGGTGGCTGGAAGCACAGCCGGGATTTCCTTGCCCGATAATTTGCTTTGAATCAGATGCATCGCTATCGCAAAACCGTCCCGTGTCAGGCGGCCATCGTTGTTAATGTCGGCAAGATCCCTTCGAAGGAGTCAAGTTGCATCCCAAGGGTCACGGGACAACGACACGCACCAAATTTGAGCGAGGACATCCTCGGGCAAGTTAGACTGTAACATGAAGGGAACTGCAACATCCCCCTCGATATATCCCCGTTTGTGCGAGTCTAGAGTCTCAAAGAGACGGTCTGCGCTGGCCTTCTCGACAGGAGTTACATCCCAGTGAGTCGTAGCTTGAGAAGACACGCCAGGGAAAGGGGGCGCAGCAGATGTCTGTGCACGTGTCGCTGTGCGGCGAGAGGGAAGTGTGGGGGCTAAATTTGATTGACCTGTAAAATTTGTCTGTACATGTGGTTGCTTGGGGGGTGCGGGAAATGTTGTTGTTGCGGGGTTCGAGACATGAGCGCTACTGCCGGTTGCGTGCGCGGCTATGGCAGCTCCGCCTGCTTGTTCATACAAACCTGGAGGGAGCGAAGTAGGAATGAAGGATAGCTGGTTGGACATGCTTGCTTGAATTAGGTACATGGCTATCGTAAAGTCGGCCAAGTCGAGCACGCCGCGATCTTGCGTGTCTGCCAAAGACCTACAAAAGTGATCAAAAAAACAACGCAATGTCAAGCCAGAAGATATACACACCATATCTGTGAGAGTTTGTCGACGGGAAGCTTGGACTTGAAGAACGTGTCGCGGGCTTTGTCACCTTTTTCCAAGGCCTGCGTCAGCCCCGGACCCGAGCCAAGAAAACAGAGGCATACCGCTTAGAAGACCGTTGACTGGCCCACAACCCTGGAAGAGCCGTGCAAACTTGGCCTTGTCTTGTTGTGTGAGAAGAGGTAGACCGGGTGGAGGTGATTTCGGTAATGATATCCCCGTGCCTTGTGGAACCAAAGGTGCATGGACACCATCAATGGTGACAAGCGGACCGGCTGTGGCACAAAAATGAGTCAACGTAACAAAGAACACGAGCGAGAGCGCACGTTTGCTGAGTAGCGCTCGAGACATCTTCTCTCCCTTCTGAGCCCAACCCATGAGACGCACGGCGACGGCGACGCCCTTTCTGGTGAGAAAGCCGTTGTTGTCCTCGTCTGCGATGTTCCATATCTCGCCGAGCACGGCCGGTGCAAGTTTTGCACCGCCGAAGACTCTGACTGCGACGTCGCCGGTGAGGATGCCTATCTTCTGGGTATCTGCTTGGGCAAAGATCTGGTTGACGAGGGCGAGTTCTGTGGGTGTTGGGGTGAACTGAGAGGCCATGATGAGGAGGAGAAGTTATGGAAGTGTTATAAGTTAGCAAACGCGCGGATATCCAAAGTTTCTGCGCATCCGTGTGTAACTTGAAGAGAGGCTTACTAAAATTCCCGCAGCGACTTTGACTGACAATTCCAAACTTGTCCGAATCGTATTCGACCTCAACTCAGAGCGCGATCTCAGACGTGTTTATAGCCTCCACACTCAAGACCGTGTCAAGTACTTGCTGTCGAGACAAGCCGCAAACCAATTCTCTGATCCTTTTTTTGTTTGGACTTTATTGGCAGTAACATGAACCTCGGGCAAGTGGGCGTCACTGCGTCAGCCTGATACGGACGCGCCGAAGTAAACTGGTTCACTTTTCTGGAAACGATGTTTTTATCGTGCTCGAAAATACAAGTCCGACAGAACCTCATGGGACCTTCTCGTTGGCCGCACAGAACCACTGCTCGCTACGGTAATGTAGAACCATCAACATACACAGCGTCACTCATTGCCACGAGCCGAAGGGAGTAGTATGAGAGAAAAGGTACGAGCGCGGCTCAGATCAAATGTGTAGGTACATCATTGAGCTTGGCAAAACTCTTGGCCTCTGAGAAGTTCTAGAAAACCTGATGGATTTAGATGCAGCACACGACCAGGCTGTAATAATTGATATCGGATCGACGACTCGCACCCGACCGGAACCGCACACTCGTATGTATTTTATTGGTATTCCAGAAGCCTTTATTTAATCTCGAATGCCTGCCAGACTACTTTTGCACTTCTGCCCGTCTTTAGGGTGTTTATCCGGTATGTTGTTTTGTTCCCCCTTGACGATGACTGTCTAACATTATCCATTCAAGCCCGGGAACATATTTAGAGCTGTGCCCTTTTTCCTGGGAAGTCTTAGAAGTCACAGTCAGTCGCAGTGCCAGGCATTCGAAAACGTTTACCACGAAAAATGAACATTTCTGACGCAGGTGAACCTGCAAACTTTCATAGCATTTGGCAGACGGCACCCCATATATCAGATCACTTGCAAGTCGGCACCTGGGCAACCATGATCGAGATTTGCCTCGTCGTCACACAGTTACAGCGCCCTCAGTCGTGCGCATTTTCGGTCATTAATTTCATTAAAAAGAGCGTATGGCGTTAAAAAAAGCTGTCCAGCAGCGAATTAACCGCACTAACTACAAACTGTCGCCGTGCCTCCCATCAAACCATGCGACCTTAGATATCGATATCGGTCGCAACTACAAATGTCAAACACAGCGCGGAGGCACGATCGTCAGCCAAGGTCGCACCGGGAAAGCAAATAACAGCGCACCTCTAGCGGCATCCTCAAGACTCAGAGACGCCAGCCTGCGAGAACCGCCACACGATGTCGTCGTTGGTATCGCAAGTAGTGGTTGTCCCCCCACTATACTCGTTGGGAATGGCGGCGCACGACCAGCCACTCGCACAAGCCCATGTCAAATATCTTCCCTCGTGGCAGACGCCAAACTGCCCATTGACGCACGCGATATCGCCGTCGTTGCAAGACGAACTGGTGGTCAACGAAGCGTATTGGTCGTTCAGCGCTTTCGCGGCGGGGCCGTTTTGCTGAAGATATGAAGTGCGCCTAAGAGCACGTCAGTCTTGATCCCCAAGGATGTCCGAGTTCGCGATACTTACTTTTCAGGAGACGACCGCTTCTTGGTCTCGGAAATACCAGCCTGAGAGAACCGCCACGCGATGTTGTCGTTGGTATCGCATGTGGTGGTAGTTCCCTCGCTCCACTGGCTTGGAATGGCGGCGCAAGTCCACCCGCTAGGGCAAGCGACGGTGATGTATCGGCCTTCAAAGCAGGTCGCAAACTGACCGCCGACACAAGCGATGTCGCCACCATTGTTGCAGGTCGAGTTGGTAGTGAGGGTCGCGTATTGGTCATTCAACGCCTTGGCAGCAGGACCGTTCTGCTGAAGCCATTGAGTGCTACGCTTGTTGGCGACGGCGGCGGATGCAAGGAGAGTATAGGTGAGTGCGACGGCGACGAACTTGAAGTTAAGGAAAGACATCTCTCAAAGATGTTAAAAAGTCAAGATCGAAACAGAGGACGAAGAAGTACAAGAATGGTGAACGAGGTAAGGGAGCACAGCTGATTTTATATTCAAGCCAAGGCTGCAGCCTCGGGGGTCATCCGAACTTGACATTCGCATAGTAATTGATGCGCAAGTATTGATGGTGGAGATCAGTTGGCTAGGATATGGGAGTCACGGTACAGACCTATAGCTGTTCCGGGATCACTAGTTCTGGCAATGATGGTCCAGCAAAGTGCTCGAGCATCCGTCACCGAAGAGAGCAGGAAACCAGCCTATGGGTCAAATTGCTACAGAGGGCTTCTACAGACGATAGACTGCCCGCAAGAATGTAAGTATTACTCGACGAGCGGTGGTTTCGCTGTTGCTGCCTGAACAGCCTCAGGCCCCAAGGTGCGCACAGGTGCGGGGACTGCTCTGCACTGCACTCCATCGTCGGTTGGCTGTGGTTCGGTGTGTCGTTATACAAGTCTTTGATCACCCTGGCCGCTGGGCCCGCGGAGTCGGGAAGTGGCCCGGGAAGCCGATCGACGACTCGGATCGATGATCCACAGCATCTAAAATCTCCGAAGGGCGCCTAAGGTGTGAAAACTGGTCAGCAGCAAATTCTGAACCCAACCAGAATCAAACGGAAAATAAAAAGCTGATCAGATTCAGACGCATTGAAACTGCATAGCAAGGTGACATTACATTGTGATAGGTATCAACTTGCAGGAGGCTCTGCGAGTCCTTGATCAAACTCGAGGAGTTTACATAATCTCTGAATACGTCACGTGATGAGCGCGTCTCACTCAGTGCCTCGTGGATTGTTTTCAACCTTGGATTGTTTGTAGTTTAGTACCATCACCGCATCTCATTCACGAAATACTTAATGGATCAGATCACCTCCTCCCTCGCGCCTCCAAGAACGTCGCAAAAGTCGGCCACATCCGGTTCAACCGCTGATGGCCCGGGCAGCGTGACGAAACGGTAAGATTCGTTTCATTTCCTCGCATGTGACCACAGCCGTTGACGAGTGATGTGCAGACTCAGTAGCGAGCTCATGACCCTCATGGTGCGTTTCCTGCCGCGATCAACCCTCCTGTCTTCTCACGAGCGCTGGATAGATGTCTTCTTCTCCCGGCATTGTGCGTATCACGTTCGTCCGAATGCAGAGTTTCGATCCTGAGTATATGGATTTATCGGCAGTCTGCTTTCCCGAAAAACGACTCCAATCTCTTTGAATGGGCTGGAACGATAGAAGGTGCTGCAGGAACGGTTCGTCTATGTTGCCGATCCTCGGCATCCTGCTAACTCGTGGCGAAGATCTATGCTGGTCTGAAGTTCCGCATCTCTATCTCATTCCCTAGCAATTATCCCTACACCGCTCCCGCCATTAAATTTGATACGCCATGTTACCACCCGAATGTTGACATCCAGAGCGGGGCTATATGTCTAGACATTTTGCAGGTGTGTGTATTTCTGTGAGCTGTGGCGTGTGTGCTGAAACGGGCGCTAGGACAAGTGGTCCGCTGTTTACAGCGTACAGACAGTCCTTATATCTTTGCAGTCACTGCTGGGAGGTGGGTAGATGTTGTCGAGCTTGCTCCGCTGACATTAACCTACTGTGCCACAAGAACCAAACAATGCTTCCCCTTTGAACGGTGATGCTGCCAACCTCTGGGTTAACCCTGAAGGTAAGTGCACGCTTTGTTGTGTGATCTTTGACGACTGAGCGATGTGATCAGAGTACAAGACGCAGCTGATGAAACACTATCGCCCGGTGGACAACTCGTCGTGAGGTTGCTGGCTTATGATCACGTATATGGATGAGCGTTCCTTCTATGGTTGGTATGAATGGCTTGCACATAGTACTAGTAGCACTACGCTCTGTATGGTAGACTCTGTATCCGTCTTGCAACTTCAATTGCCGTTATCTTGATTACTGCCGGAAGTTTCCAGCCGATCATGTTAGGTGTCTTGGATACCGATACGTCGCAGCTTGTTTTCGTTTTGTTGTACTTGTGCACGTTTCCACATTCTTTTCAACTCATCCTTGGTCGGATTGATTCCACCTTTTTCTTCGGTAAAAACAGGTCTGCATTTGCACTGGTCACTTTGTAATTCTTATCTGACCAAACGACCAAATTCTAGTGTTCTTTCATTTAAATATGCGTCGTCGTGGACCGCCTTCTTCCCTCCGTCTCTACCAGGGACCTCTCCCGCCGCGTTCCCAACCCAAGCACACCCTTCCATCAGTCCCTCGCCCCGTCTTTTACCCTGAGGCATCGCTCCCCAAGGGTCCTGCACCCGCCCCAAGGGCTGGACAGGCAAACCCTGGCCAGCTCATCTTCCCTGACCTGCCGCCCCTCTCTCTGGAGATAGCTGCTATCTGCCGGCCAAGTAGCAGTGGCAACTCCTCTGCCTCTCCCACGTCATCATCTCCTACTTACAGTCCGACCAAACGACCGCGCGGCCCGTGGGATGACTCTGCGTGTTTCAACTTTGCGGTCGACATGGATAGCGTGTTGCCACCACCCAAACCAGTTGTGACGTGGGTGTAATCATGTGGTCGAGATCTGGTATCTTCGATTTTTTTTTTCTCTTCTTTGCTGCTGGAAAGTTTCCATTCTTTAAGCTCTGTCTCAGACCCTGAGGTGTACGCATAATGCTAGCAAGCAGGGTAGGCAGAAAGAAAGAAAAAGGGTTGTTGTTATTTATCTATAACATTCTCCATGTACTATCCTGACGCTCGTTGTATCAAATATCTGTCTTGGTTAGGTCGATGCGGGCGGGACCGCTGAACAACCCGAAAATTCGGAGCTGTAGATCTCGCCTGCATTACTTGCATCGAGTCGGTTTGAGAGTGGTGGTGTTACTCGCCGGACATTGACCTCCTCCCGCGAGTCTCACCCCTCGAAGCGTGTATTTGCAAGGATCCGCGATCGCACTCAGGAGGTGACATTTCGACGGATCAGACCATCCAAGACTTTTAGGGTCGCGATCACCGCCGCTCTTCGATTTTTCGCACCGTTCTACGTAGTTGGTGTAAAAAAATTGATTCAGGGCATGGTATGGTGGCGTGGGGGCTGTTTATTAGTTTACTCGAGACAAGGATCCATCGCTAGAAGCTTGTTCTTGTACGCTTTCCTCTTGGATTTTTTTTTTCCCTTTCCCCTTCTTCTGTTCATTAAGGCTTCCATCATGACCTCCTCCTCCCCAACCCCCGACATTTCCTCCTTGTCCCTCAACACCCAACCCTCCCAGCAACGCCTCAACGACACTTACGATTATGATGGCCCCGTCCCAGGAAATGTTAGACAGCAGTACCAGTTCACAACATCACCCCCGATCTCAGCCCCGCCCGTATACAACCCCCTCAACATCAGCCCTTCCCCGCTAAAGATGAAGCCCATCCGCGGCGGTCTTCCCAGCGTGCGTCTATTCCTGACCTTCCTCCGTCTTCCTTTTCTCTAGACTCATTTTCCGTTCTCAGCAATGGCTCGATAACACGGCGACCATCCCCGAAAATCGTTCTCTTTCTCCCAACAATAATTCCGACTTTTCCTCCTCTGGTGGTTCCCCTCCCATGGGTGTCCTTGGTCAGCGTGCCGTCGTCCCTTCCACCCCTGGCCAGAGCCTCGATGACGAGATTATACCCACTGCTATTGTCATCAAGAACATACCTTTCAACGTCAAACGTGAAACCCTCCTTGATATCATCGTGAGTCCGTTGGCCCTAGCGCCTCGTTGATGGATTGATTAATCGCATCCTTTACACAGGCATCTCTATCGATTCCTACTCCATATGCCTTCAATTATCATCTCGATCAGCAAGGCTCCTTCCGAGGCTTGGCCTTTGCCAACTTCCGTCAAGCTGTAGATGCAGATGCAGTCGTCGCTGCCTTGAACGGCTTCGATGTTCAGGGTCGCAAACTCCGCGTGGAATACAAAAAAGTTCTCCAGGCGGGAGAAAAGGAACGTATCGAACGAGAAAAGGCAATCCGCCGTATGCGTTCTATGCAGTTGGAGAAGGAACAGCAGGCCGTGGCCGCAGCAGTCAATCAGTATGACGACTTTGGACCCATTGCTGCCCCGACGTTCGCTCCTCAGCGTTCTTTTTCGACTGGGACCGCATATCAGCCCCAGTATTCTCCACCGCCCATGCCTTCCCTTCCGATCTCGCAGAGCTTCATCTCTCCAACTTCCCCGCCCGTCGCACCAGCGACCCCGAACCCATCGGAAAAAGCATCCCCATCTAATGAGCTCGATTTGAATGACCCTTCAACGCTGGAGATCTACTCTAGAATCCTGCTGTTCAAGGACGACCGCATGAGGGACGAATTGGCCTTCTCGCGGACCCTTAGCCCAAAACAAAGGAGGGTGGTTCATTTGATTGCTCAGAAACTAGGCGTGTATCATTACTCAGTTGGCGAAGGCGAAGATAGGTATGCAGTCGTGACTCGAATTGACCCTAACAAGGCAAGTCTATCCATCTCGCTTATACTTACGTTCGTCGAAGCTTCATTGATGTTATTCGCAATGCAGAGAACCCAGCCTGCCACTCTATCACGCGCTCCTTCCGCTTATTTGTCGGCTTCCTCTTCCCAGTCTCAGCTCGCAAATACCTTGCGCATGAAGAAATCGATGCCTGACATGAAGACCCTGCATACCCAAGCCCCACGCCTCACCACGCGTGCGTCCAACGGAAACATCCGAGAGGGTTATGCTACCATAGCCTCTCCCTCTCGTCGCTCTCCAGGAGGCTTTGGGTCCCTGTTCGGTAGCGGCACGTTTGGCAACGGCTCTATTCCCCCTGTACCAAGCCTTCCTTCCAGCGTAATTGGATTCAATGGAAGCTTGAACGAGAGTTCCGGGAGCGGTGTCATGAGGCAGCCACGTGGCCCTGGAATTGGCGGATTCGGGACCCGAAGGGCGACAAACGCCGACGTGCAAGTGCGTGGAAGTGGCCTCGAGGCACGTACACACGAACCATTGGAGATATAGAACCCATATTTTTTTTCCACCCCTCGCACACTGCGTTCCGTAGGCAAGTAGGCATTTCTCTGAGACGTATATATGCCTGATATGCAACGAATTACTTACAATTTAATGTCTATGGTTTTGCGTTTTCAGCACGGTTTCTTTTTCGGTTTTTCGTTTCTTCGTTTTTTTCCTACTGCTCTCCATTCGATCATGGGTGTGCAATTACATGTTGGTCTCATCACGTATCCTCACCTATTGCCATGCCTCGTCTCCCTCTGTCTGATAAAAGCTGTACACCGCATCGTCACATCTCTCGTATAAAATCAACTTCTGCTTTTCACTTTTCTTTCCTTGCATATATTCTCGTCGTTCGCCTCTTTTTCTATTCATCTCACTCCCATCCCAGAGGGTTGTATGCCCTTGGACTCTTTATTTGCTATCGCATCAACTCACGATCGGTGGTGATATACGATAGCTTTATTCGAAATGTCGGGATATATTTATACAACAACTGTACGTGTTGCTTGACGCAATCTATATCGTTACTACCATCCAACCCCGAGTTCGCTTCTAGAGCTTCTCCCGCTCAATGGAAAAGAAGCAACACCCTCATTCGCAATCAGGGTTGGGCAGGTTGGGCATAGTGCATCACGGATTGCATTGTATGGTCAAGATCTCAGAGGCGAGGACAGACGGTACAGTAACCGAACCGAATCGAATCGAAACTATCCCCGCCGCACAATACTTGCGAGTACCAACCAAGCTTTTTATTGTTAATATTTTTTTGAGTCGTTCGGGCCAGGATGGCGGGACGTACCAACGCCAAGGGCCGTGGCTAGTCAACACGTCAAAACCTAATTGCCGACGACACATACTGTACGCATACAGTAACATGCACGCGCGCGACTCATCAGCGGCAGTCCGTCGATCAGCCCCAACCCCAAATCAACGCGGCGCAGACACCGATCGTCGGACCTCTGGTCGCTTCTGTGCTTCGTCGAAACGCCTCACGATCACCTCACACTTGACCGACTTGCAAATGTGCTTCGAGGTCTGTTTAAGATCGTCGGAGAAGAGCGTGAGACCCGCTGCGCGTTCGACGGCGGCCACTGTGGATTCGGCGGGGGTAGGTGAAGGCAAAACATAAGTAACAAACGGTGATCACGAGAGCGAGACAGGGCCGTGCGTACCTGGCATGACGAAACTCTCGAACGAGGCTTCGTCAGGGATGACCGTGTTGGGAAGGACGAACGCGCCGGTGGATATTTCGGGAACGTTGGGCGTCGATTGTGAGGACGGTCGTGATGCGAGGACGACCTTTGCAAAGTGGGTTGGGACGGCGACGTTGGGTGGGGAGCCAATGACTTCATAGTTCTGTTTTAGTTTCGTGCGGCAGAAACGGGGTGAACGTGAGCGAGACTCTGGACCGCGGCGAAAGTAAGCGGTTGGGACAGAGGGAACACGTACCACGCGCCATTTGCCGTCTGGATCCTTGTGGGGAAGGTAGAGCGGGATGGTGAAGACGTAGACGTCGGGGAACGACTTGGTGAGCTTTCTACACCAGTCCTCGACGTAAGCCCAGTCTGTGATGATGCGCGTCAGCGCCAAAAAATTCGACCAAAGGGGTATACGAAGCATACAATGACGGTTGAACCCGACACCGACCTGCGGCGCGATGTTGGACAACAAGAATGTCTCGTTCATCGCATCCTGAGAACCCTTTGCGTCTGCGGCGGGCACCCTGTCCAAAAAGTTCATCATCATCCAGTGACGCGGGCCAAAACGAAAAGCAGACTTACATGTGGCCGCGATCGTAGCCGCTCCGAAAGTAATCCTGGAGCTTCGCGCGGAACATGGCCGGTAATGACTCGTCTTCCGTGAACGTTGACTTGGTCCTATCGCCAGTCTCGTCGGCCGAGGCGGACGTGACACCTGATTTGCCCAGCGAGGCGAGGGTGAGGTGTTCGGCGGTCTAAAAAAGCGCGTCAAGGCGACGTCGAAAGAGAGGCGGGGGGCGGGGCAGCATACCCAGGCGGGGTGACGCAGTCGTCGATCGTACGAGGCCGTGTACACCTTGCGCACGAGCAGATCCGGGACCGGTCCTAGGGAACCAACGACGCGTTCTTCGTCAACAACTCACGCTCCCTTCCGTCTTTTCACCGACGAACGACTCGGACACCTACCTGGGTGCCCATACTTGAGTACCGAGGACGTGTCGGGTACGGTGGCTAGGGTGGCTACGGCGGTGGACAGTTTCGCGTCACCCTTTTGGTTCAGATCGATCACGGGTGGTGGTGCCGGGATGGGCTTGCGGGACGAGACGAACGACGCGACGCCACCCCCGACGAGTGCGCCGGCGGCGAAATAGGCGACGTGCCTAAAGGATGCTCTGCCCAGCATGTTCAACGAGACCGGTACTACAAGCAAAAGCCGTGTGAACCAGCTCGTAAAAGAGACTTCGCAGTTCCCAGGGGCGTGGACAAGTCGGATGTTGTTTTGAGTTGTGGCGCATCCATGACTACCGCGCAAGTATTTGCACTGGCAGCCGTACTTTTCCTTAGCCTCCCGAACCCAGACTGAAAGGTTCTTCAAGCCCCTTGCAACTCTCGCGATGCTCTTCAAATCTGGACGGAACTCGTGTACCCGAAGGCGACGATCGGAGAAAGTGCTCCTGAATCAATGTTTCGTACCGTCGGCTTTATTTTCTCTTATGGAACTAATCGCTTGCTACAGACCACGATGGTGTGTCCAATAGTTTGTTATGGATAACCTACTAATGGCTTTTGATCCCAGTCCTATATCGGAGCAAGGGAGCCATAAACAGTGGAATGGTGTACGACGATGCTGAACAAGTATACTCGGAAGTGCGCAAGGCCGACTGTGAAGCCTAAGGCCTAAAATCTCATCGAATCTGCCCTGGGCGTCATCTTCGCCAACTCCGTGCCTTTGACCTCGATTTCGCAGCCGTTCAGTGTTGTGGCGATCAACACCACACCGTTTGCGTCGCGACATCATCAAAATACCCCTGCCCAGAGTCAATCAGCACTTGCTCACTGAACCGGTACAGACGACCACCGATGGAAAGCATGGTTATGTGCTTCTCGAGGCGCGAAAGAACGAGACGGTTGTGACTGCCGATCATGGCCCTGTATCTGGAGTGTGGTATACTGTGGCTGGGTGACTTGTCGGTCTAACGGGACATCTGTGCAACGTACACCAACGGCTTGGACCTCTTCATCCTGGAGAGCCCGAGCTTGCAGCTGACGATTTCGTAGGCACGCATCATTAACTAGTACTACGTCAAGCTCAAACGAAAGCTGATCCCGAAAGGCAGCACCGGAGGGCTGGTGATCCTTGAGCTTGAGGATCGACTCAATCACTGGGCTGCGTGGGGTTCATTTTCGATCTCCAATTTTTTCTTCTCAGACTGGCTAACCGTTCTTTTTCTTTTACAGACAGATGTCGAGATCCATAATTACTTAAAGAACTTTTACTGGGTAACGTGTTCAACAGGACGAGTACTTTGAGATGGAAGTTGACGTTGAGAGGTAAGTTGCAAGAGTCAAGCTTACACCGAACCCCAGACAGTCAAAACCATAAACTTCAGCATTTACCAGAAGGGATGTCACTGCGAAGACATGCGCATTCAAACAAACACAGAGTGTCACGTGCAGTCCTTATGCAAATGTTCGAATTAATACATTAAATGGCATAGGACCTGAACGTTGAACGTTCGAACCTCCGGGCAAACGATAACAGGCTGCAATTTGCTGCAATAAGCAAATCAAGTCTGGCCAACATGCATACGAGGAGGTAGATCATATCGATCAACAACGACATTTGCACGTACACGAACGTGATGCACAGGCTGCGAGCGCAAACGTCTCGAGCGAGTCAAAACTCAATGCACGCAAGCGCACGCTCAACGACAGAGGGGAACACCCACAACAAATGCAAGTAGTGCAATTTGCAAAGCTTTGTAGAGCGCGGACGATAAGCAACACCGTGACCATAAGACAAAGCAATAACGTGAAATCCATAGCGAAGGAGAGAATCGACATATTCAACAGCATCGCGGAAAACGAACTGATTGGCCCATTAGGCCACCACGGCCGCATATTTGAGATGGTATTAGCCGCGACTGATAGAAACTCCAAATCATGATGCAAGCGATCCATCGACGACACACGCCCGTCCATAATGTCCGAATCTCGCACGCAAACACCCTCAACAATAGTTACGGAGGGATTTGACGAAATGGGGATCTCTGGTGACATCCATCATCAAGAGTGCTCTCGGTCAAATCCGGCTTGTAAGTCTACACCAGTTTGCATAACTAATGAGACTCGCGACTTGAAAAAATATTACACAACAAAAGGGACTTAGAAAAATTCCACTCGTTTGAGCACTCGCCACTGTAGCAAATATTGTACTGTACTATCTCTAATTACAAACTTATCACGAACAAGTGCCCCGGGCATTCGTCGTTGTCGTGCGTCGTGTTACACTGTCGGATCGTCGCCACGACGTGTCATCCCCTCATCGTTGTGCGTCGTGGTGCTGCGTTGACGTCGCCGTGTCATCGTCACATTGTCCGTGTCGTCACGGGGTGGGACATGCGCTGAGGGAGAGAAGGGTGAGCGCTTGAGCGATGGAGTGAGTGAGTGAGTGGGTGAGAGCGGTGGGAATGCACGTCGTCGTCACATTTGTCGTCACCGTCCGTCTCCTCGTCGCACTGACGCCATCTTCCGTCTCCCTCGCCTTGTCGTCGAGTTCGCGTGCGTGTCATCTCGACGTTGCACGTGATGTGTGTGTTGTCCAAGTCGTCGATGATGTTGCGGGTGAGGGTGTCCGTGTCCGTGTCGGTGGTGTATCCATAAGGTAACTACGCAAATTTTTCTAAGTCCAAACTTTGTTGTATATTATTTTCACAAGTCGCGAGTCTCATTAGTTATGCAAACTGCTGTAAATTCTTTCGCTAAACTGTTTCGATGATCCGAATTTAGTTCATCAGTTTGACTGTTATCCGGTTAATTCCTAAACGTGATGCCATCGCAACATTATTCAAGCCAGGCGCCGCACGTACTTGATGGTATCTGTACTCCTGCACATCTTCGACCCAATGTTCTACAAGGTGATCACAATCATCGCCGTCACAGTGGCTGTTTTCGTTCTGGCCGCCCAAACACCTAATTCTAGGGGGGGAAGTAATGGTATAGCCAACCACTCATGAAACGCTCTGATACCCGACGCGCCCAAATGTCATACTACATCACATAGTAACGCGTAAATCGACCTATGATGTCTTCAGGCATCGTTTTTGCTCACACGTTTTTAGCAAGATCATCCGTGGGCCAAGTGACATAGATGGCTCTGAAAGGGATACAATAACGCCGCATCCTTCTGCTGTGCAACGGGCCGGGACTGGAGCCGGCCTTGGTATGACAAAATACACAGATGGAATATGGAACCATTTCGATCGGCACTCCTCCCATGTCCTTCACTGGTAAGTTTTTTTCCGTGCATTCGTAACACCCACTCACTCTAGTTGCCACCTCAGTCCTGTCAAACACCGGTTCTAGGTAAGTGTTTTCCGTTAGTACTATCTACTCTTTTGTCTTATTCGACCCAGCGATCTCGTTGTTCCAGCCTCAACCGGTGATGAAAACTGCAGAAGCCATTCTAATCTCTGGGATCCTGCATCGTCCCGCATCACCAACTTTGACCTCGATACAGATTTTAAGATAGGATTGGCAGATAATAGGATGAAACTCAGATTCTTTCAAACCTGAAGAGTATGTTGTTGCGGCACCGATGGTCTGAATGTCTGCCTATCCATCGGTCGGAAGTGATGATGTTCGCAAACAGTAGTAAAAACTTGCGGTAAGACCAACAATGGTTACATTGTCCCAGTATTGTTTACCACTGGCCCCATGTAGGTTTTTCCTTCCATGACTTTGTCCCACCTGCGGGTGAGTAGGATTCGCAGACTCTGGTCGAATATTATACTGAAACTGGACACGAGCGGCTTGGCTGCGTGCTATCTCGGAGGGAGGGGGAATTGTCTTTTGATAGGCCGGAGTATCACACTAGTCCCTTGTGACGAAACCAGAGATAGCAATCTGGACATTCGCCAAGCGGTGGGACGGTCAGTGCGTTTCGTAGGAAGGCTGACATGCGTCAACGTGGCCACGGCTGTAGCATGACCGAAAGGAAACGACTCGAGAAGCGGGGCAATCTGTGTTCAGGTACACGAAGGTGTAACACCAGGTGCGCGACACCGTCCGCCTCCCGCATGATGGGCATAATTTGGAGGCACAAGGAGGAGATACTCAGAACGGAAAAGACACTATCACCTTACCCGCCAAGTATAGTAGTTGAATAGTCTTGCAATGGTTTTTTTTTCGTTTGTTGCCCTCAGGATCTCCAGGGAGTTTTGGCACTTCACTTCTTCTTGAGTATTCCCAATCTCTTCCACAACGATGGGGAGATTGCGATGACCCTCGCATTCCACCGTCATGTTTTGGAAGTCGATGACTACTTGCTGGCTCCCTGCACCATCCCTGAAGACGCATACTGGTACAAGACAATTTTGACCGGGATCAATTCCACATTCACATCTTCTGTGGGGTACAGCATCTTAGCATGACGATTTTCGACCGAGCTGTCGTCACTAGCAAGTTGATGCGGGTATGCAAGCATGGATGCACAATCAGCGAGCTCGGCTAAACATGGAAGCGTGCCTATATTGGCGAGAATAGCACTGAACGGTGACTCTGGGACATGAGCGTCACGTCGACAGGTCGCCCTCGCCCTCGGTCAAAAATTCTCTCTCCGTAGATGGGTCGTCGTCCAAGTTCCAACAGGAAGGCGAAGGGGAGGGCGAAGCTTCGGACTGCTAACAGACCGTCGCCCCCGACGCCGCTTCCCTCGTACCTCGATCAAATTGACGCATACCGGAAAGCGACGACGACTGCGGCGGAAATGGAAACGATGCGCGCTACGCGTTCCACCTCTGCCGTGAACGCCTACGCGCGCACCCCTCCACAATATAGTCCATTTCCCCAAGGTCCCCAAGTCCACTGGCATGAACGATAGGATCAACGATATCGTCGAGCGAGGGTATACATATAGGCGGATACCGTCTGGGAATGAGGGAGGGGTCGGGTACTAGTTTGATTCTGTGTAATACTCGGAGTCGGAGTGTCTTTAACGTTTTTCGTGCAAGGGAAAGGCGCGGGGAATTGGTTAGGGGAATGTCGGACCTACCTGAGGAGACCATCTTTGTTATTGCGAGTCACGCGTGCAAGATAACTTTGCTTGTGATGGAATTTTCTTCTTGATGGGCCTTGCAACTTTGAGGTCTTGTCATAAGTCACTTTAATCTGAAATATTAACGGCAGCGCCGCCTCTGCCAACAGCGCGTTGAGGGGTCGGACTGTGGTGCAGTGAGGCACGGGTGAAACCACGGTGCAAGGTCTTCGGACAAGCGACACAAGCGAGACTCGGCACCGCTTTCGCGCTTCCTCTCTCGCCTCCACCACGTCGCTCAGATCCGCCTTGCAGCGCTCGCCCGAGCCCGTTTCAGTGCACCCACCCATCACGCCCTGCCTCCATTTCCCATTCCGGCTCCTCACAGCTCACCCCCCTGGGGTCCTGAGCGCGCGATCCCGACTTTCGGTGTTCCCACCCACCCTCGCAGTTCACCATGCCCGGCAACTCGGGCTCCCGTCCCGGGCCGGAGAGCGCTTTGCGCTCCGCCCTCTCAGCCTACTGCCACCCTCTCCTCGTAGCACACGGAGCGACGTCCAAAGAGATCGCTCACCGGACAATATTTGCGACAATTCATCATAAGTTACTGACATTAGCTAATAAATTCCCATGCAAAATAGCCTTGCCCGGGGAAGTGTTCCAAAATGTTCTGGTGTGGATCCTTGTAACTCGATGACCGTCCGCGCCTATCTATTAGAAGAAGTCTTACAGCTTGACTGCAATCGTTCTGATGTTCTTTCTGCCTGGAGTGTCCGGGTGACCAACCCTGATTCGACCTGGAGGTTTCGGCCTGTGCTCAAGTAAATCAAATTGAATATATTGGAATTTGGCAGTGCCATCCGAGTCTGCTCCAGCTTACAAACAAATTGAAACTGAGATGTATTAGAATCAAAATTTAACCATAGTTAATACGGAAAAGAAGATTAATTCTATTATAAATCCATAAGTACTTATTCTAGGAATAAATTATTAAATTATTAATAAACTGTGGAGATAATTATCTCTACACTTTTATCTTTGTATCTTTTATAAATAACCTTTAAAATTACTAATAACTCAAACACTACTTTAAAATAAAGATAAACGTGGAATTTATTGGTATATCATATATCTTATTATACGGAATGGTCATCGTGTTAACCTCATTACTAATATCTATATAATATAAAAATTATATTTGTATTTTTAATAACAACCATTCATCGTTGACTGAGAGAGATAATTAGGTCTCTAATCTAAGTTTCTTATTCTCCCCTTCGTTTCTGAGCATCAATCTTAAGTAGATAAATAGCTTTAACCTTTAGTACTCCACATTTAATTTATTTGATTCTAAATTAAAATTATTTTTGTAACTATTTTTTAATCAATTTGTTTATTGATATCAGCAATTTTATCTGCATTAATAGTTTCATATTTACTTTCTAATAATAATATACTACATATTAATAATAAAGCTGCACCCATTTATTATTTCAAATAGTAAGAATATTATTGAGATTTTAGGCATTATAGTTAACCAAATAGTTACTATTGTAGGACTGTTATCATAAACATCAGGAGCCCAATTATGTAATGGTGCTGCTGCTATTTTGAATAATA
>JBBPPX010000249.1:0-39126 GCA_038092235.1 Leccinum boreale | reverse complement strand
CAGACACAGAACTTCCTCTCCTCTCTTATGAAGATCAGGAGGAATCTCTTTCCCTCGACACAGAACTCACCCATCAACTTTCTTCCAGCCTTACCCTTCCTCGAGTACCCACTCCTCCTTCTTCTTCCCCCCATACTCCTAGCGGAAATATCTTCGCTGTCCCGAACCCCACTCCAGCACCACCACCCAAACCTTCTCCTATCATGTCGAAACCTGTAGAACTTCATCTCTCCCCACCCGATTCCTATGATGGGAAACGCCATAAAGCCCTACCCTGGTTGCATTCAGTATGCAGATACCTGGTCATAAACGAGGACATTTATAACACAGATGAAAGGAAGATCTGTTATGCACTATCCTTCATGAAGGAAGGGAACACCGCCACCTGGGCTGACACCTTCACCTCGAAGCACCTTGACGGAGGAGAAACCACCCTTGGGACTTGGGCCGCATTTCTCAAAGAATTCAAAACAACTTTCGAACACTCCAATTCCGCAGCCAATGCTCTCGCTTGGTTGACTACTCAGAGGATGATCGAGAAATCTCCTGGGAAATACTTCATGTCCCTCGCCTCATACATCTCCCAATTCCAAAGCAACGTTGCTCTCTCTAAAGTAACCGAGGAATCCACCCTCTGCCACTACTTTTCCTCCGGCATTCCCCCTTCATTATCGAGAAAGATTTATCTGATGGAAACCGTCCCTACTACCATTGAGAAATGGTACTCTCATGCACAACAAATCAACAACCAGCAACACCGTGCCTTCCTCACCTCTCAGCAACACAAAGGGTGATCCTTTGCCAACCCCTTCACCCCTACCTCCACCAACTCCACTAGAGAACGAGACCCCAATGCCATAGATGTTGACACAGTCAGCGTCCGCATTCCTAAGCTTACTCCCTCGGAAAGGGAGTGATGCTTCAAACAAAGACTTTGTCTTCGATGTAGGAAGTCCAGACACAATGCAGCTTCTTGTTTCACATTCTCGACCAACTCTTCCTCCTTTAGAGGGCCTACCAAGAAGGTCGCCAAAGCCGAAGAAGAAGACTTACCAAGACTAGATGAGATTGAGAGTGATGATGAAGAAGCAGTGGTCATAGGAAAAGCAGACTTCTCTCTCTGCTCTCTGGATTTTTGAAAAGGAGACCTCGTTTGACACAAGGTTCTCCTATCTCTACATGTGCCCCTGTACTAGTATCCTCTTTGTCCAAAGCAATGAAGATTCCCATCTCTCTAGTAACCCCTTTGCACTCTCTAAAAGTCATCGACACCTCAGCCCTCATTGACAGCGGTGCTGAAATCTCCTGCATCGACTGGGCCTTCATCCGAAGAAACAACCTCCCTCGAGATCGCCTTCCCATACCCATTAGAGTTCGAAATGTCGACCAATCCACCAATCGAAAAGGCGACATCCTCTTCTCCACCACTCTCTTTGTAGACATCGGGAAAGTCAACCAAAAGGTTACCTTCCACATTATGGATTGCGGAAACGAAAATGTCATCTTGGGTCTCCCTTGGCTTAGGAACACTAATCCAACTATCAATTGGGATAAGCAAACCCTTACCATTCCAGAATCTGTTGATCAATCCGCAGATCTATACCACCTACACGTCGCCGATCTTGAATGTCACAACGCCCACTTTCCTCGACCGACTCCCCAAACCCCTTTGAAATCTAAACCACCTCGTCACGTCGAAGTCTACCCTCCCCATGATAAGAAACTCTATAGCATCCTTGGATTTGAAACAGAATCCCAATATCTTCAAAGGGCTACTGTCAACAAAATCCTCTGCTGAGTAATGAGGTGTGGCTCCTGCTTCATCCCCAAAGGATCCCCTCTCGTCGCTTGTCTTACCACAGCTACCAACCTTGCAGTTGAAGCAGAAAAATTGAAACCCAAGACTACCCTCCCGTCTGAATACGCAGCCTTCACCTCGGTCTTCTCTGAAGAAGCTTCCTAAATTGGTTTCTCTTCATCAAATACGCCATCCAACAAAGATCCCATGGGTTTGATGATATCTCGAACATACAGATTTTCATCCGACTCGAAGAGAACACAAAGTGCACTGGCAGTCAGGGATAGTGGCTCCTTCAGTGCCAGTACAATCGCCATCACCTCTTGAAAGGACTGCTGAGACTGGCTCCAGGTAAAGAGTTGACTCAGGACCGCCCTGTACAGCTGATCTAAAGGGCAGATTGTGGTATTGCTGTCATGTTGTAAAAGTGTCTTCAGTCACTTGCTTGGGCTGACTCCGATGCTCACGTCCCTTGATAAATCCGCATGCAGTGGAAGCCCACTGAAAGAGATGCTGTGAGTGGTGCACGAGCAGTCGACACCACTCTTGGTGGGGCCAAGAAGTTTCAAGTTCAGTGTATTGATGAAGTGAATGCAGGATAAACTTCTCAATGTCTTCGTCGACATCCTTATCTAAGATATCCTCCATGTGTTTGCAAACTACATGTGGGGCAGATGGGAATGCAGAGAGGATATCACTTTCGGGTCGAGCGGTAATGAGAAATCGAAGGTTGGTAGGAAGGGAATTGTCGGAGATGTGTTGAGAGATAGTTCGTAGAATCTGTTCACGACCATCTCGATCACCGCTTTCGTCGAGGGCGTCGATGACAACGATCAATGGGCCAATGAGGTGGAGATGCCTGCTAGGTTCGATGATGAGCCGTTTCATTTGCTCAAACGACGACGGCGACGTCCGTAGTGCTCGATTATCCTTTACGATGTCCCAAGGGGCGGATTTGTACTGCGGATCGTGATCAGATAGGTCGCGTGCGATAGTGCTGAACAGATTTTGCGGATTCCGCCTCGCAACGTCTGTGCTTGAAAAGCAATATGATGAGCCTAGTCGCTGTTGTTCATCGTACCATCGGGCGATGGAGTGAGCCACTGCAGACTTGCCCGAGCCAGCCACGCCACTAAGCAAGCAGACTCGCGGCGCATTCTCATCGGGATCATTGAGGACGTCACATATCTCACGGAGGAAGGACTCGCGCGTCCCAGACAGGCATCCCTTTTCTTCCGCATATCTAGCCCCGAAAGCGTATGGCATGTCATTCAAGTCGATCGATTCAGCTGTCCAAGTTCGTGAGCATCCGCCTGCGGTCCCAAAGAATGAGACCTACCAGTATGTTCCACTATATTCATCATGCGAACGACAGTGACACCCGTTTGCACTGACACTCCCTCCAAGAACGCGGTCTTGAGTTCTCGTAACTTGTTCTCGTAATCCGTAATCCTAGCATCGATATCGGAGAACGTGTATTTCGCCGTTCGAATCCCTAATTATGGAGGTGAGGGGTACGCATCATAAGTTAAACGATGACTGACAAAAGTTCTTCTGCTTGACGTATTCGGTAATGAAGTAACCACACTCCGTCACTTGCAGTATCAGAAGTGTGATCGTCTTGACGTGCGCCTTGATCGCCTTCAAGGGTTCGGCATCGTGGACGAAGCTGAAGACGTCGCTCATCATGCCTGCCAAGCAAAAGATCTGGTCGTCGCGGTCTCTCTGGTTCACGAGCACCTGTGAGGACCATCATCAGGGATCAGCGATGACAAAATCATCGATAAAGAGACATACCTTGTTTGCAGCAGATAATACGGACCAAGCAAGCGACGTGTAGGGATGAAGCTGTGTCACATTCAGGCCAGTGGCAGTCAGGACGTGAACAATAAATACCTGTGCAGTACTAGCCACGATCTTGTCGAACAGGTCGATCCTTTGCAACAGAACGCCAAACATCTGATCGGACGTCATCAACCCGGTTGCAACCCTTGGGCCAATGCCCCCGACAACTGCGGGCGTGGGAACGAGTGCTCCGACCGCTTCGGTCGCCTCGGTGACAGCGTTTGCAGCTTGACGTTCATCCGCGTTCACGTCACCATGCTTGTCGGAGGATACAGTGAACTTGATCGTAAACCCAGAATGACCGGAACCATCCAGGTTGAGAAGAGGCTCCTCGAGGACTTTGGTCAGAGAGATCGCATCAGCAGAAATCATGACACCTGGTAAATAAGTTCATACCGCCATCCTTGAAATTTTCCAGCACGCAACCGATAGTACCAGCGAAACTGCCGACCAAAATGTCCTTTCGCATGAGATGCTTTTGATAAACCTTCACGACGATGGTGGAACTTTCCTCGCCATCACTGACACTATTCAGTTCCCTGCCACCGTGGAACGGCGAAATGTACCCACAAAAACAAATTCTGATTCCATGAGGCATAATTCTTTTTCTCCTTTGCTTTCTTCGTTGTCCGTGATGTATCGCCCACGGAAAATTCAACTCGATATTTCCTCGCAATAGAGAGCTTTTTTTGCTCTAGTGTACGAAGTCCGATGTCTGAAACAAACGAAGGTTAACTTGCAAATGACAAGAGTGTTGTCGTTTGGATGGCATTAAACCTTTGATGATGATCGTCTTTGCTGCCCTAAAACCCCGCTCAGCACGTTGCCAAGGATGATGACAGGATGTACATACTACGACATGGGCGGATTCAAGGCTTGACTGGGGTTTAAGTCTGTGTTCATAGTTCTGTGGGTACGGCGAAGCTGGTAACTAACCACTGGGCTGTGCTGGCATGCGGACGATCAGTTGGGCCCTGATTGGGCCTTGGCTTCCAACCCGAGAACTTCCAAAGAATATTCACGCCTTGATTGCTGCGTCTTCGTGACACGCAGTTGTACAGCGATGCTTCAAGCTTCAACGTTTCAACCCAGAACGATGTACTAACAACGGTTCAACGGTGCAGATTTACTAAACTATTGTCTCAAAGCTCGAATCAGTCGTTCAATGTGCCATGATCCTAGAAGGGCACGAAGAGGTCCCCAACGACATAATTACACCGTTGCAATGCCATTATGCAAATTGTCCCTTCATCGTCTTTGCGGGTCTGAGCCGATCGGACTCGGAGATCGGTGAGCGCATAGTTACTGCGGAAAAATAACACATAGGGGTCCTCGCGCCACCTCGGCGTCGGACCTGCCGCCCATCTAGTTTTGAAGTCGCAGCAGAGGTGAACCGACGACCTTTGACATGCTTCCATCCCTGCGTCAGTCAGCTAGCGTCCCAAATTTGCCCATGTACCTCGTTCTCGCCGTCCTCGTCATCCAGCCTTGTGTCGTACTCGCGCAGTCCCAGAGTAGCAGCTCCTATTATTACTACTGGTTGACCCCAGGGCGGATAGTTGGAATCGCAATCGGTCTGTTCTCTCATTTTTCTGTCTGTAACCAACTCTGAACGATATCGATTGAACCTGGTTGTTCACGCTTACACCTCCCTGTCCGTGCAGGCAGCCTCGCATTGATCTTCCTCTTCATATCCCTACTGGTATTCGCCCGCCGTCATTATGTTCACCGCCGGTCTCCCTCGAGGGTCGCGCCGTCATCTAGCTTCACCTCCGGTGCAGTGCCAGTTGGCGCGGCCGCACGGCCGCCACCAGCGTACCCAGCATGGACAGGACCCCCGGCTGTCCAACAGCCAATCCAGACGACGACGCCTTTCAGCGGGCCGGGGTCTGGGTCTGGATCTGGGCCCGGCGTGGTCCCAAGTTCTGGGTTGTATCACCCCTCCTCTTACCCTTCCCCTGTACCTCCCTACGGCCAGCCCAAACCAATCGTCCCGTCCTCCTCAGGTCCAGCGGGGCCAAGCGCGCGGCCAGGACGGGACTTGAGCGCCGCGTCGTCTCGCCAAGGACAGGGCGCACCCCTGGACCGACCTACGCCTTCTGTGCGAACGCATGAGCAGGGCCAGGAGCAGGGAATTGTGCCTCTTCCTCCTCCGCCTCATTGTCAACGTACATCGTATGCGACGGGCGCACAGAGCGCTGGTGCTGGTAGGGAGGATAGTCCACCCCCGTATTCCGTGAGTGTTTAGTTCCATTCTTCCCCTCCTTTTGTTCCATCTGAGTCATAGCGGCTGATCTCACGTTTTCACACCGTGCCTCCTGCAGCCCCCAGGACCACCGACTGCTCCAGACGCACCCACCGTGACATAAGGGAAGGGCTTTCCCCTGAGTATGGACAGCATGTATCCCCCTATCCTTTTCCCTATAGCCTGACCAAAACCCGCTCCACCTGGCTTGAAAATGCCTGCGCATATCTTACGTCTTGTGCCACGCCGCCGCCGGATCATCCCTTCCTTATCGCCTTGTGCCGTCGTGGTGCTCTCCCCTATAATTCGTTCCTGTAGGCCGCGGATCAGAGGGCCATTCTACTGTCTATTTCTGTACTTTTCCGCGACACTTTTTTTTCTGGTTCCGTCTTGTTGGATCGTCGTAGCTCCGAACAGACTTGTCTCGAATACGTGCATCCGTATGCATTTTGGGGGGGTTGTCACATCGTCTCTGAATTTATCCCACTAAATTAAATGTATCTATATCATTCCTTGCCTCTCCATTTACAATTTTTGAACTCTTACCGATCCCTGAGTAGAGTGTACGAAATTCCCAAGCTTGAATTTCGAGTTGAAAGGTCAACATACAGGGAATATACGCACGGAGAATGAAGTGGAAACGTCTGCCACCTCGATCAGCTAAGTTTACACCGACGCGTGCGGCTCGAGCGAGAACGCTTTCTCTTCTTCGAGAGATGGCGTCATCCTTTGCCCGGATTTATAGTAAGATCACTCGAGAATCGTTCGTAATTCACACGTCTGAAGGGGCCTGGGAAGCGAGGAGCCAAGAAGTCGGGAACGCCTCGAGGCGAAGCTAGGCCCTGGATGTGAGAACAAAGCCTTGAGTTGGGGGTACGCGCAACGAGCGCGAAGCGCCCGGAGAAACTCGGAAGGCAGCAGCAGGAAAAGTCACGTCCGAGTCCTGATGCGGCGCGCGTAGACTCACGAATTACACCGGGTGAGCTGATCTGGGGGGGGGGTTCGGGTTCAACCGGGCGCACTGCTCTGTTCGCGTCTGAGACCAGTACTGCTTGGCCGACCCTACACCGCCACTTGCACATAAGAGCTTGCTGAGCCTAGAAACAGATCAGCACTATGGAAGCTTTCCGATTGGCAAAGGAAAATCCGACTCACTCACCCGCACTAACCCCCTACACCCCACCTCATGGTTGCAACGTCGCAAGATCCACAAAATGTTCCCACAGCGAAACATTGTATGTTCCACTGTCAGAGATCTACATCAGAATCCTTTCGAGCAAAGGATTGCGGAAGCAGCACGTCGCCGAGCGGATTATCGTTGTTGCCTTTCATTTGATTAGGGGCACGGGGAAAGCAGTGCCGCAGTGCACTGTGAGCATGTAACTCGATCAGGCCCGTAGTACCAGAACCGGAGTGGAGTGAGAAGAGAATGTGCATCTCCCACAATGCCACTTTGCACGCGGTCGCCATGCCCGTCCGGGCCAGACGTCAAGTTCTGTGAGAGGAAATTTGGTCACCATGTGCCGGCATGTCCAATGGCATAAGTATGTCAGCTGGTCGCACAACGATCAATATGGCGCTCACTGATGTGACCTACGATAGCGATACAGTGACCCCCACAGTGACATGGGCTGATATTGACATTAACACCCGTTCGGGGCGTTCGTGCGTGATCGATTGCTCGAATGGGTGTAATGCCACACCGGTGGTGTGAGAAATGTGGTGACATTTTGTTCAATTCACAGAACTTCCCTCGGTGTCGCGGTGTCGAAATTTGGAGTACATGCAGGGATAGAGTACCTTGGACCTCCTCTCGATGACATGAATACATACGTAGCTGTGGGTAGTTTAGCGAACGATGACGCTGAGATAGAGTACTTACCCATCGGACATTCTGAGTCGGAAGAAGAATTGGGTTGATCCGCTATCGTAGTGGCGTGGGAAAATAAAGTACTTTGAACCAACGGCTGGATGAGATGCAAATATTGAGCTTCTTGAATCCAGATCACAGGTTCCAATGGCTGGTGCCTCCCCCCCGTTCGGGGTTCGCGCGCCGCCCGGTGCGGATTGACTCCGCTGGGAACGCTAGCGTCTCGATCGGAGGAAGATGAACAGGATAGGATCAAATAATTGCAACTTGAGTGAGCGACCAAAAATCACGATGAATCTTACCACTTTCATCTCCCCAGTTCTCCTATATGTCGACCGATGAGCGTTATCGTGATCCATCATCGTTCGTGACCGCATCTCTTCCAGCACACCGGGATGAAGATGCCGCCGCACCCACTGGCAAGGACTAACTCAATTCCTAGAGATCGCGACCGACCAAAGCTACCCGCAGGCCGTTCCGCACGTAAGTTCCTCTGATCAGGGTTCCACTTGCTCGATGGGCCCCACGAACCCGCGCCAAGGCTGAGAAGTTTGGCTTCCATGACAATCAATCAGCCACTCTCGCTTGGCACTTCCCACTTCCCACTCCCCACTGATCTTTTTTCATTACTTACTACAGCACCCGATGCTTCGAGAATTGCGTATTTTGCATATCTATCAGAAGCTACAGCATTACGAACGGCGATTCTTCACCCAATCATTCGCGAAACGCCTTTTCCCCCGTTTCTTTCTCCCTTGGGCTCGGCTCCTCGGTCATGACGAGTGTTGTTCCTCTCGGACGAGTGGCGTCTGCAAGCCAAGTCCGCTACCACCTGCGTTCCCATGGCGGCTCGCATTTCGGCCGGCATGATCTCAGATAGGTGATAAGATGTGATTTCGATATGTCATCGTATAGTGGCCAGGCTCAACAGTATCCATGATCGTAACAAGCAGATCTACTGCTAGTCTTATCCACACCCGCCCGGGATCGCGAACGCGAACCCAGAGACACCGAAACTGTCACGTCAGGGTACGTATCATCAATCGGTATGGAGCTCCCAGTCTCTCATTGAATGCCCCTTACGTCTTCCCCATTCCCACAATTGTCCGCATCACATGGAGCGAATGCCAACAACTGTTGCACGCGGTCCACTTCTTCTCTTGCTTGATATGTCTGCCCTCCTGTTTTCTTCGGGTGCCTTTTTCTTCTTCTGTGCACACGAAAGACACAGCTCGTAGGCGATGCGCACTTGCGCGTTCTTTCGGTTCCAACCACGATGCATAAACGCATGGATACGCATACCTATACGCTATGTCTAACACCTTCTTCTCCGGACCTCCGAGGGGATGCATTATGGACGGAATGGATCCAGCCGGTTGAACAACTAGTAGCAACGACTGCTGGACCTGTGTCGTACTGGAACGTTGCTTGACTGGTGTTGGCGCCACGGTAAGTAATTTATTTGTCTCTCCGTTTCTCTGTTGGTGGTCGTCCGTTATGAACTTGAATCCGTCTCCCCGCCGACTACATACACAACGTTTCACAAAAAATGGCTTGCTATCCATTTCGCTCGAGGTTTCGAAACTTGGGGATAGTAGCACCTCTGCCCCTCCCTCATCCAAACAGATATGGAAGTCAGCTACTGACAATGAGGCACGTGCCTGGCGTGTGCATAATGGCGTGTGCATAATAGGGCGCGCGCGGCGGCGCTCGTGGAAGTTTGGACCTCGAAAGGGGACAGATCTGCGCTGCTGGAGAAACTTTGTACCCCTTGCGCCGACACGGGAACGTTTTCATTCCGGTTCTCTTTGGCTTCCGTTTCGTTTCGTTTTGTCATGTTTTGCTCACAAGACCTGGGTGATCGGGAGTCACGAAATGAAGGGAAGCTTTCGGGAGAAACAACTTCAGCGCTCAGCAGCATGTGGGCGCCGTGAGCAGGCAGTGTATCTGCACGTTCTCCCGATGGACGGATCGCTGCGGAATGAAGGCGATGGCGGTGATAAATCAACGACCTATGTAATGTAGCAGAGTTCGTGATGTGAGACGAGTAAGCACATATGTAAGTGTATAGGGCTAACAAGCACCGACGACAGTCGCGGCACAGGTCATCTACCCGCGAGGCTCGGGAAACAGAATGCAATCTTTGGTCCAAAGATTACCTCCAGCTATATGACCAGGGTCCTTAAATAACACGCACAGAAGTGTATACTTGCCGACTTTCAATCACAACAATCGCGGGACGAGTATCCTGAAATATCTTTGAGGGCGGTGGAGGGGTGGAGAAAGAGGGGGGAGAAGGGAGAAGAAACGGGTAGTCAACGACTTCTTCGACGCGGTCGCTTTTCGAGGATTTCGAGGTGGCTCAGCCACTTCCTATTCGGGTATAGTACCATCAACTCGGACTGCATCTGGGCATCAAGGTCACTGGATGGGTGTACTGTTGATCCTGATCCACGGCGAAGAAGAGAACGCGCGGGAAAGTAACGGAGATATATGGGAGAGGAACCAACAACGCTCAACACCCAGGAGGCGAACAGGTGCAGAGATGAGTCACCACGATATGGAAGATACGCGTGGAAGAGGACGCAGGCCTGGCGCTGGTAGTGGCCGCCGGGTCGAAGGAAAGTGAATTAGTCATGATTCACGCAACGTGGTGTACGCATCGATAAATGGGCGCCGATTTGCACCGATCAGACCCGTTGAAGCACAGTGACTCTCGGGACGGACGGATGTCTATGGAAGGCATGCGGGGGGAGACGTACGCGAGTGGGTCTTGTAAATCCTTGATTTGCATCCGCGTCGACGAGCAGTGGATAAAAATATGGGGCATAATTATAAATTCATAACGAGAATTCGAGGATTTGAGGCTATTATTTTTGGCACACGTCAACGTATTTCGAATAAATTTGAGGTAATGCTTTGACGTCGCTTGTAGGGCGATGACCACCTTCGATCAGGCACAGCGATATGGCGGCCGAGGCTGGTGACTCAGAAGGGTTCCAAAGGAAAACGCATTTTCGCGAATTGAGTTGGCATGCCACATCCCAAGCACCCAAGCCAAGAGGAAGGGGGAGTGGGAACGCACGCGATGAAATGTCATGCATGGCATGCGCGAGAAGAAATGCACAGCCAGGGCCGAAAAACGATTGGTTCATGCAACGATTCGTGATACTGCTGGTGGGGGAGTACACGGGAGCCCGGTGATTCCTGATCAGTGATGAATAAGCGGCGTGGCCGCGGCACGAACTGAGGGAGATGGATTGGGTGTGTGAACGGTGCGTCACCCGAGGAGATGGACTCTGTCTTGAGGGCGCGAAAGTCTGCAAGGACAGCACAAGCACGTACCCCAATCGGAATCGGATATTCGCTGGGTAGTCGTCGTCAAGTACTGCGGAGAAGCGATGGCAGCAGGAGTGGGAACAGACTCTTCCTTCCTAGTTTGGAAATAGTGCGACCTGGGGTCGTCGTATCTGCCTAGAATGGCGAATCCGGGGCTGATCCGGAATCGGTTAACCATCGCCCGGATCTGGGATTGAATCTGAATCTGATGAGCGCCGTTTGCATTTGTTGCGTTCGGCACCCGGTCGCGGAATAATTATTACATGGAAAGATACAAACTTCAAAGACCCTCACCCAAAAGGCTCCCATTCTTCCTGCTCACCGCCCTCCTTTTTGAACCGTACACCCATCATCTCTCTGTTCGCGTCCCTCTGAAGAAATGGGTAGGAGAAAGATTGAAATTCAGCCCATCACGGTACGTCGTTGCATCCATCATTGCGCACAACAGACTATTCTCGCCATCTCCTCTCCATCCCTCTCCTCTCCAATTTTACTCGCATGCATTTCCGTTCCATCTTTGACTCGCAATCGCTAACGTTTTCTTATAATACATAGCACGAGCGTAATCGCTCTGTCACTTTTTTAAAGGTAGACTGTCGGCTATTTTTATTCCTCCCCGGCTTGGCACTAATTATAATTATAATTATCTACCCCTTGCTATTGATTCATAGCGCAAGAATGGCCTCTTCAAAAAGGCGTACGAGCTCGGCGTTCTCTGCTCGGTCGACGTGGCTGTCATTATATTTGGTCCGTCCTTTCCCGTCTACATCCGCCCTTCTCATATCCGTGTCTCTAGAGGAACGCGCCGGTCATCATTTGAAACTTTACCAATATTGCTCCGGCGACATTCACGACATCGTACAACGTCATATCAGAGTATGTCATTCCTTGTCGTTGGAGAGCACGTCTTATCTATCCCGCTAGTACGACGGCGAAAAGGACGCTCGCACCCCTCATGACTTTGCCAACAATGCAAACGTCAAAATTGACGATGCTGCCGATGGCGATGACGACGATGGAGACGATGACGACCCCGACTCAGGTCTTCGAGGCGCAAACAAAAAACGTTCGGATCCCAAGTTAAAGCAAGAGTATGGGAGCAACGGCAAACTCGTCCCTTCTGCAGGAGGGGATTTGGGGCTGAATGATGTTCGTACCAACATGTTTCCACCTCTGTCGCACACTCATCCCCCCAAATTGCAGATGAACAACGACTACGCACTCCACCGGCCCATGACTATCCCTCAGCCACCCATGCCGCTTCACTCCACCCAACTGCCGCCAGTAGGCAGTGCTTCTTCGCTTCCCATCTCAACGGAACGCCATACCTCTTCTGGTCGGTTGCTCCCTCTCAACGATCAACCTAGCTCTCAAAAGAAATCTCGTCTAGCCCCTAGTCTCAACGCAGGTAGTAACTCAAAACTCACGTCCGATGAGTGGAACAACGGCTACCTCACTTCTCCATCCTCTGCCCACACGCCCAACAGCTACCGACAAAATGGCCAGACTTCGCACCAACTATCTTATAACTATCTCGGTGTCGCTGGGTCCACCCAGCAGCCGTTTCTCCCCTCCCCATCCTTTGACTTTCCGTCGTCCTCAAGAGCTGCCCCGATATCACGGACGGCAGGGTACAGTCAGCGATCATCGACATACCCTCAGCAGGATGCCAACTTGCAAGGTATTTATCACCAGCTAATGCGGCACAATTTGCCGCCGGGCCAGTCACCAAACGGCTCTCTCCCGCGCACACAACAATCACATGACTTGCTCTCTGCATTTCTAGACAACGGCGACGAACATCGACCGCCGCCGACACAATCGTCACAATTTGGGCCACTAGACTGGCCATCGCATGCTTCGCCGCAACAGCCACCGCCACCAGCACCGACGTCTCAGCAGGAAGTGGGTGAGTCACATTTTGGGCTTCGTTTCTCTTTGTTACGCCAGCTCAGATTGGGTTACGTATAGGGCATTCTGCAGACACGAGTTGGCTTGATTTCTTGTCCCACAGTGCACCACAACCAGGTGGACAACAACTCCATATGACGCTCCCGCCTGCTAACGGGCGAGACGGAGGGTTGTCGTGGGAACGTGATCGTGAGGTGGAGCATTATACTCCATCGGAACGCGTTGGTGGTGGTGGTGGAAACTTTGATAAAGGCGGGATGATGGCCAATGGTACTGGCGGTGGTGGTTCGGGGCTCGTGTTATCTCCGCGCAAACGACCGCGTGCGGATTCTGGCACGCTTGACAGCCGACGACCGTCGCCAACCATGCGGGGGAAGGCTGCGGGCGTTGTTGGAGGACAGGACTCGATCGATCCAAATGGAGATGCCCATGGGCTTGGGATAAAAGAGGAATAATGACGGAAGGATCTATGGGTGGGTGGTAGATGCTGTTGAATTTTCCATTCGCTGTTCGTCTCTGTATCCCTCGCCTCCCTCATCACCCCCGTCTGGCTCGTCTATACATCAACTCGTGGACATTTTTGGTTTATAATTGTAAGCCATAGTCGGATAGTTATTTTCTTTTCTCTTCGATACTTATTCCATTTCCCAAACCCCCAACCTGACTCTTCGAGAGTGTTTGAGGAGAGATATGTGATTTGAAACCTAATATGTATGTTGGAAGACGTTACTTCTGGTCGTCATCGCGTGGTCGTCATCGCGATGGAGATCCGAGTCGTCGCACATCTAATACATACTGTACTTATGTTCGTTCGCGATCGACTTATATACCCCCATATGTACAGTATAACCCGCAAGGCGGTGCGAGAACTTCATTCCTTCCCTCTCTTCTCTTATTATCTCACAAAAATGGGGTGCTTTTGTTTATCATCTACCAGTACATACCTTCTTCGTACCAGTAATACCAGGAGAAAGAGATGTTTTCATCATTGTCTAGCTCCAATTCTGTTGTGCGATTCGGATTCGTGCTGCGCGGATGCCAGGTGAGACTCAGTCCGGCCGGGCGGCGACTCGCGAGGCTCGAGCCTTGGGGAAAGGGTAGATCATATCGATATCGATGGGATGGTGGCGGGATTCCGGCCAAGCCCGCGAGGGGGGAGGGAAGGCGTTGTGGGTACTAATCTATGTGGTCCGACATTGTTCCTCTCTTTCCCGACGGCCCGACTGCGCCGGCGTTCACACGGAAAATTCCGATTTCCTCCCTCTCTGCATTAGATTCCAAGTAAGTTTTGCTTTTGTGGACCATTCTCATTTCCATATTCATGTCAAACCTTCCTTCGTTCCTTCCCACCCAACCACTTCCGAGTCCTCCGCGGTGGCGAACAGAAGCCATGAACACCACGACCCTATGACGACTTCCAATTACCAAATCGTTGACAAGTTCTACAACACATCTTTGTTTTCTTTTTCGTCGTTCTCTTTGTTCACTTGAATATCGGGAACAATTAATGAAGAACTGAGTGCGTCTTGTGCGCGTTACTACTCATAGCCGCTGGCAGTATCTGGGTCAAGGTTCACGTTCAGGTTCCATTGATTGGATCCAGATCCAGGTCCAGGTCCAGGTCCAGAAGAGCCGGCCACCGTCGGAAAGCCTGCCTGGCTTGGTCAGAGTTACGCCGATCAAACGTTGACGTTCGAAGTTGAGCGTTCGGCGTTTGGCGATGCGTCCCGCCGCGGGCTGCATACTATCATTAGTGGCGTTGAGATCTGTACATGTGGTGATTATTGATTATTAACGATCACGGTCATGTGCGGGTGGCGTTCAGGTGGCGGTCCCGTGATAACACAGTGATCCCACCCACCTTCCACTCTGCACCCTCCACTTCCAATTTTCTTTGTCGACGAGACGAGGCAGATGGTGGACGGATGGATCACCCTTGGGTCCGTCCCCGGGCTGCCTGACCCAGTGTCCCCTTCAGCGAACGAAAGATTCACCTTCCCGCACCGCGGAGTACATAGGCTCGATTTCGTCATACGACCGTATCTTCCCATAATGTTACTGATTTGATGAGAAAACGTGGGTAACGCGAACAGCGAAGAGAACGAGGAAACGACGAGGGTAAACCACAAAGGGTAAGCAAAAGGACGCTGACAAACGATGAATCCACTCGAGGATCGCGAACGAAACCTAGTCTCGGGTCGTGAGCTCCCTCTCACGCGCGACGTACAAATCGCTGCCCAAGGCACCGCTAGCCGCGCGGAGCATCGTCGATGGACGTGCCGTATGCTCCGCTCCATTTGGGTTGGCCTCGCTGACCTCGTGATCCAGGTTATATCAAATTGTCACAATGACTGTCGGGACAATTCGGAATCTTGTATTCGCCGGGATGTGCATGAGTAAGCTGGCTAGTGGAACTGGTGAGACTCGATAGTTGAATGCTTGTTGCAGTGGGAGGCGCAGGATACGATACCCTCAGCTGAACTCACCACTGAATTGGTCTATTATCTGGTATGTGGGTGCAAATGGGGCTGCGGGGACGACTGTATCGTCGAGTTAATCGGTCCTCAAGCAAGTTTACATTTGGACAAGTAGCTGTTCACCCCCCTTAGGATCGTCCATCGACTTCTTCGACATGACGGATCCCTCGCAAAACAAGCCGGGCGGCCGAGGATCTATATACCTCTGCCGCTGGCGCGGTCACCCCATTGGAGAAGTGAAAACTATCTTGATTCGAACTGACAACCGGATACTGTAAAACTTTGTGGTGCAAAACAATCTCGGTCCAAGGCGTTGCACTCATAGATCGTTACGTACCTCCGTCGCTGCGACCGACAATTCTTTTTCTTGTTTCATGTTCGAACGTTCACGAATTGCATGAGTCGCTGGATAAATTTTAATAAGGAGTGTTGACCTTGAGATTTGAACCGATATGGTGAACCCACGGAGTGAGTGCTCAGCCTTGGATGTGAGGACAAACGGGCGTAGTATCAATGGTCTCGATGCTTCAGTATCGCATCGCCATAGACTTGCCCGCAGTGGAATGCGGAATTCAATTAGCCATTTGGTCAGTTGCGAGTAAAAGTAACCACTCCGTTTCGTACTGGGTCCCTTCCTGGCCTAGGACTGGAGAGCCAAGTCGGAACGGTATCCATCATGATGCAGTAGTTTGAATTTGGGATCAATCCACGTCATCCGCTTCAGAGGCGCCGTGGTCGCTAGGCGTTCGCAAAACTTTAATGGATCCTCGAAAGAAGGAAACGAAGAGAGATTGGGGCTGTTTTAAACATGGTTTTGAAGGTTATTTTGGGCAGCGACTCGAGCGACTTGAAGTATCCAAAATAGCCCTGCCGTTTTTGGAATTTGACCATGTGAGTCTGAGCTCGTGTCGCAACCCACTCACATAATGCTTCAGAGTCGCAAAATCACTGAAATCTTCAACATGTGTCTGTGTTCAACGAGACAACTTACTTCACCGTAAAGTTCCAAACCCCGACACCTCGCCGAACAAATTGAAATGAAGGACATCGGAACAGCCGGTAACGATCTTGAACTTCAAGGACCATGCTCAAAACAGCCTCCAGACCGGATCTATTTTCTGCAAGTTGTTACAGCATGTCGCCAGTACTAGTGGGATAGCGAAGCGCCAAATCACCCCAGACTCGGGCCCACGGGAGGCTAAGTACAAATTACTCAAAAAAGCTTCAAACGCTCTGTAATTGGATAGGCCTTAGAATTCTGAGTAGTAGGAACGATTGTCTTCATGCCTAACCTAGGGCCTGCCCACCGTAGACTATTGGATTTGAGCCACTTATCCTGGGCTCCTCATGGGCATGTGCCGCTAATATGTATGTACGTCATACGAGCGCCGCTATGCACGCCAAACGATGACACTCCACAGAGAAACCTTGGCAACTCTGAGCTCTCGAGTCTCGAGGCTCTCTGGGGAGCAATGCCGTTCTGCTCTACTTCATCTATTTACCGCCGGTGACTTGCTATCCCAACCCACCTTGGAGTTTTTTCAAAGCACTCAGTTGTGCTCTCTCCTGTATATTCCTACGTCCCGTTGTTGAACCCCGTTTCACCAGGATGCCGTATGCATGTTTGCTCACTTTCGGTGCTACCCTTAGAAAAAAATTGCCCGGATCGATCAGAAACTGCATCCGCTTTTACGTCGGGTATGCAGGGTTACGACGACAATACTCGTGGAGGCAATACTCGTGGAGGCAACAGCTTCTGGGGTTACTTCAACGATTACACCGTGCTCACAAATAACGACTTTCAGTGGTTCATTTCTGGGCTCACCGTCGTCGCATGACACATTGTCCGCAGGCGCAGCACTCCCAGCATAACAATCACAACGAGATGGATGGCTCAGCCTACGTCAATTAGTCTCCAGCCGCCCCCGGAAATCCTTTCCCGTAGTATAACTCACGTCAGAACACTGGCAAGCTGACACATTCTGGTATCATTCACATCACGCGGCAGATGGCCCTGGTGGACCCGAAAACCTTCTCTCCCTGATCGTATATGTAGTGTTGATCTGGGCGTACCGTGTCGATTGATTTACGACATTGATGATGGTGTGTCATTACTTCGAGCTTAGGCCCAGCCCTGGCTCAATTCCGGATAGAATGCAGTATGATCATCAACGTTTTGGGAAAAGACACGTTTCTTGCAAACCGAACGACGGGTTCTCGATCGACGGTTATCGAAATGGATGGAGGCCATGTTGAATCCTACGCGATTGATTCCGTCAAGCCCACCCTGCACCTTATTGCTTTCTGGTCGCCTCCGATGTACACGGGCTACTGGGTTCGATGCGAAATCGGCACATTAAATAATATGCATATCCACTTAGGCAATTCTACAGGGGCCCACTGCCTGCCAGTACCTCTGCCAGTCTGCCTACTCCAAGCTAAGCAAAGACGGGAAATGGAGATCAAACTTTCCGATCGAGGTGCTCATCGAATGCACGCACACGCCGCCAAGCGTAACTATTTCGCTTGCATGGAACGGAGTCACTGTGAGCCGATAGGTCGATGGCCTAAAAGGACCGCTTCTGTTGCCAGCTTTCCAGAGGAGCTGGTCGAGATCGTCTTCGAACTCTTTCTCTGCAGGACTCACCCTGGTCATTCCTGTACGTGATTGCGTGTATGGTTTGCAATACGCACCTCGTCGTTGTCACAGAATCTGTACATGTCTTACTCATTTCCGTGGAGTCTGGCAGGCATGAGTAATCTCGCCTCGACAAGAGATAACCGACAACGTCGTTCGAGCGTCGAGCGTACTGCGGTGCTACCAGGGTCGACACCCGCGATCACGACGAGCCCCGTCGTGTGCTGGAGGCGTGGACTGGACCTTTGTGATTCTCCGCTGGACCAGAATACATGAAACTCCTTCGCATCCTAGAACGGAATCCATGGTCGGCTAGGTCCTTGTCCTGGCCGATTGCCAAGCACTACAATCGACATTTCACAGTTCATGCTGTTAGTTCATTGTATCATCGACCCACCGACGCCATCGTTCATCGTCACAGAACATGGCTGTGACGGACGACGCTCGCCCTTGTACCAATTGATCCATGACGAACGACAAACAGAAAAGACCAGGCCGCAAATATCAACCAATTGTTATTACACATTAACCCCTGAAACAAAGGAGGAAGAGACGACAGTACCCATAAATCGAATCGCATCCAACGAGACTTGAACCTAGCATACATATACAACGAAGCTTTAACTTTGCGAAGACGAGAGCAGATGAGCGAGTGAGACGTGAGGCTGATAGCAACTTAACATCCTAAAACGAAAACCAAATGCATATAGATGCAAACTTGAAACCATTAGATTCGAAATTTGGTCGTCATGCATCATGCATCCATTCATATACTTGTTGCGGATCGTCGTCCTAGAAGAACCCGAGAGAAAAGAGAGAGGAAGACAAGGTCAACGAAGCCGCAGTCACCGACTCCGATACCCAAACCCTTCAAAGTACCCCGAATCGCGCATGAATGACGTCCAGCGTTCGTCCAATCGAGACACCTGAGCGACCAACCCCAGATCCATAAGTTCCGACGGTGCTTGGTGCTGAGGCGGCAGTAACGATAATGGTGGAAGCGATTGTAGCGGGGGTAGTGGCAGAAGCGGCGCAGGTGCCAACGTCGAAGCCTGAATTGATGTAGCGGGTGCGGATAGTGGTGCATGCAACGGGGGCGGTGGAGGATGTAGTGAGGGTTGGTAAGTGTTCGTATGCGATGACTCGTACGCGTGCCCGTGAGCATGCGAATGTGCGTGTGCATGTACATGCATATTGTAGTGTCCGGAATACCCCGACCCGCCGGCCGACCCATAACCCCCCGCGTCCTCGAAATGGTTCGGCATCCCCGAGGATGACGGAGCCCATTGGTACGACGGCGTCGTCATCGACACCGCGTGTTCGTGTCCCAAATGCGTATGCGTATGCTGAGGTCGATGATGAGACTCGGAAGTAGGAGCCGGAGCCGGAGCCGGAGCAAGGGATTGAGGTTGCGATTGAGGTTGCGGCAGTGACTCTGGCGAGAGGCGCAAACCACCAGTGGTGGCATCGTGTTGATGTTGATGCTGCGGCGTATACGTATAATGCGATCGTCGTGGCGGTCGCCACTGCGGCATCACCTGCTCGCCGACATACTCTGCAATAGACGGAGGCGGGGGTGGAGGGTGAGCAGCAGAGGCATGCCGGGCCGAATACTGCTGCTGCATTTGCTCCCGATCGGTAGCAGCCGCCCATCGCTCGACAGAGGACGATATCGCGCTTTCGGCTCCATACAACGACGTCGGTAGAGACGGGGGCGGCGGCGGCGGCGGCGGCGGCAACTGTGGCGGGCCGGTCGTCGGCTCCGGGAGGCCAGGCCCGTGCGAGGAGGATACGAACGCAGAGTATCCCCCTTCAGGCGGTGATGATGCTTGCGTTTGCTTCGACTCCGCTGGCGACCGCCTCGTCGACACGAACCGCGTGCGCCCGGCAAAGATTGCCAGCTCGTCCGCGTCTGCCCCCTCCTCGAATGACCATTGTCGCCCTAACTGGCTAGGCGATGATGAAGACGACGAAGACGACGATCTGTCGTTGTTAGCCGTGACCAACGCGTTGTGGGCCTTTTCACTCAGTTTCTTCAGGATCGGCTACAAATACGAAGAAAATTGGGGGTCCAAGTGAGCAAGGTCGGAACCACCTTCAGTTTAGACAGGTCCTTACGAGAGCTTTCGCCGCTCTACGACTATAGCATGCGGCTTTCGTGAAGAGTACACAGGCCTCGTCGAGCTCTTTCATCGCATTGGATGCCAGCGGAGACCTAGGCCCACGAGTGACGATGGTGCCAAAGACAATCTATCATGCCGACCCCGAAAAGAAAGACACCAGTCAGGGAACTACACAACCGTGGCCACGACTGAACGACGACACGAACCGCTGCCGAGAAAGCAAACGTCCAAACGGACCAAAACCGTGCGCAAAGTTGAGGATAGTTTGAATAATGCGCTCCTATCGTCCGCAGAATGATCGAAGAGGCTCGGTACGTGGCGAGGAACGACGGCGCGTACTGACTCTTGAGCGGGTTCACCGGGTTTTCGATGATCGCCTGCGCAAAGAAACACCGATGGATGTAAAGCAAAACTGGAGAAGTGTTCGTATACAAGGGTAAAATAAATAGAAAAGAAAAACACTACTTACTGACTTCTCGCGCGTTCGCCATGACGAAACGGCCCATTGAGTCGGAGAGCGATAGACCTTCCAAGGGGTTGGTCGGAACGGGCGAAATCAGGGACGTGGCCACGTTCTCCGCGTCTTCAGATATAGGAAACTCGCGAACCTTGCGATCGAGTTCCATGATCGTCGCATAAGTTGGTATCTCGGCAGTCAAGGTCCGCGCAGCGACCTCGGCCACACACTCGGTTGCAAAACGGTAATTCCAGGACTCGACTACAAAACCAGGAGGTTTGGGTGAGCCTATAGACACAGAAGCCCCACGACGACGCACACAGAGTGGATTCGACGTCCATATGATCGCTTACATTCTCGCTCCCTGGATATCGACAGTCGATGTAGGCGAGCGAGAAACACGGCGGTCTGCCCGTATTGAGGCTCTTTCAGACAGAGAAAAGTAAGACGTCGTCAGCCAGACAGGCAACAATCACTGCAACCCTGTACCTACTTCCCAAGCGTCCGCAACGAAGAGGTTCCAAAACAGAGTACGACGCCGCTGCACGATCTTGTCAGGCAAACCCCATCTTGCGCTGTCCCGATCTAACACCACAGGTCAGGCCAAGTTCCAAACAAGAATTGCGAACAAGGATATGCTCACGTAGTCCGACCTTGGTGATGGAAAAGACGAATAAGCCATCAATTAACGAAGTCTCGGGAGATAAAAACGCACAGTCTGGGACAGATGCGCAGCAAGCACAATCAAGGACCACGTGGTCTCCATGCTCGTTTCCTTCCCAGATAGCTCGTTCCCACTCATGGCGTTGTACATACTGAGCATGTGCAGCGCCTGAATCGTCACGAGAGACGGCTTCTCGAGTACGGGTTGCAAACAAATCGCCGCGCGCGCTATCTGGTGATAGTGCTCTGCCTCCGCGTTTGACACCTCCTGTACCACGTCGACGAGCGCGCCAACGGCGAAGACGAGAAAGAGGAGCGCGAGCTCGTGTACGTTCTTGTTTTCCGTTGCCTTGAGCGGGGCGTTCGAGTAGTACAGCGGAAGCAGCTCGTCGTCGATCTGGTCCTTGGACACGCAGTGAAACAGCCACCCGGCCTGGTCGGTGTATGTCTGCGACAGGTAGCTGGCGCGCTCCCAGTTCGGCAAGTACGCCTCGATCATTTCGCGGACGGTACTCGTCGAGCCCATCGGGGTGAATGGGAACGCTTGCGAAAACAACCGAAGTTCTTGGGGCAGCTGAGAATGGCCCAGGTCCGACTCCCTTGCCGAATTGGGCGGCGAAGAGCCCTGCCCATCTTGCTGGGTCACGTTGTCAGATTGATAGTGAAATGAACGCGGATGTCCGCATCGAAAAGGAGATAGGACTTGCCATCAAGAGACACTATATCGCATAAAAACCCGTGCGAGAGGGCGAGGAAGATTAACGGGTTAAAATGACATGCACGGGGTTATATCAGCCAACAGGGTACGCACCTCTGATCCACCGGTCGGCCCAAAGAAGCGCGCTATCCCGTGGTCGGTGATTGAGAGCGTTCCGAAAGCGTCCAGCAGCTCTGGGGGATGAGCCGCAGCACCGGACTCGTCGTATGACGTTTCCTCCTTGTTGTCGTCATCCTTGAGTTGATTGACTCCCAGGAGATCGTCACGAAGGAGGGGGTGTGGCTCCGTCGAATGCCGGGCCTGGAGGTCGCCAAGGGCATCCTCAAGTTCCCGGATCCGCTCGCTCATTTTGGCTATCCGGCGATGAAGATGCTCGGTCGCTGCAAGAACGAAGCTAGGGAAAGGGAGCACGTAAGGTTGCCGGTAGCAGAGAGGGGTCAGATGATCCTCACCGGGTTCCTTGACCAGTGGACAAGCTGCCTGTGGCAACCCATCAATTTACGCGTAAGGCCAACAAAAACGAACGAGAACGAACCATTCGGACATAATGCTGCGCAGCCTCTCCGCTGAGATAGAGAAACGAATTAAATGGCGGCGTTTGGCTCGAAAGCAAGAAGAGAACAGGGCCGGAGGGGACGGAGAGAACGCGCACCTGGCATGATTGGCAGGGGATTTGCTTGTCACACTTTATCTTGAGCCTTTGAGTCAGAAGTGATGATATACATGTGTTATTAGGTCGGAAAAAGAAAGATTAAAAAAATTGGGATGCTCGACAGAGAGCGCGGTGATCGCACCTCCTACACTCAGCGCATGAGATCTGCCCGCTATTCCTCTTCTGCTCGATTTCGCGTGCGTGGCCACCATCAAATTTGTACTCCTCAACCTCCCGACGGCCCCACTTGCGCTTGGACTTGGCCTTTGTGAGTTCTGGAGGCATTTATAGAAAAAGGAACTGGGAGGATGTGCCAGAGCTGGGAGAAATCGTTTGGTGCCCCTTGGGCAATAACGGTGTGAAAATCCGATGCTGTACTACCTTCCATTGTCCGCACTCGGTAAGTAGCATCAATCAATCAAAAAAAATTATCAAAGTCGAGAAAAAAAAACGGACACGAAAATTGAAAATGTTATACAAATCCAGGGTCATCACCCGAATCTTATTATGTGGTGCTGGCGCTACCGCTCAAGCAGAGCGGCTTCTCAGAAGTGATAGCTTGGACCGTAAAAAGGACATTTCGCATTCAGCGGCCCACCACACATCATAATCAACATCAACCCATCACCAGCTGGCAGCCACAGCTTGGCGACTCGAGTCCGCCGCCGCTGGGGCCTCGAGTTGAGCGTGCAACAATCATTGGATCCGATGGGATCCGACGGGAGAACGGGCATTGCCCAATTCCCAAAGATCTTGTCCTGAAGGAGAAAATGGGGCCCTGCGGCGTCTGTCAGCCCGGAACAACCAGAATCATATCTAATTTCGAGGGGGGTCCACAACTTTCAGGGTGCGTGTCCCTCGTCGCAAGAAACCGCCTATGTACTCGGCCGGCTCGCTCCGGCCGAGCGAAATGAAAGGCTGTGGGTCCCGGTCAGCCACTGAACTTATTGCTACCGCGGCCCCGCCAAACTTCACTTTGAACTGACAGCGACTAAGACTTCCCGAGAGCCCGACCGTGACACTGCTTCTCCAGGGTCCCCATGCACACATGCACGCAGTTTAGTAACAGTATCCACTAGAAGTCGTCCGACCACGCTGCTCACTTCTCATCCCAAGTTTGGCAACCATCCTAAACGTCCAGGGGCTTCCTTCGAAAAGGCCACGATACCATCAGGGGGACGAGAACTGATGAATTGGTCCTGTCCAGAACATCTGTCCAATCAGCATACGCCTTTCGTTTTGTTCAGGCACTCCCAGAACCCGATCATAGCCTGACGTCAAGGACTGTGCAGGGAAAGCTCTCGACAGAAAACGGCTACGATTTCGCATGATCGTGAGCAGCCTTGCGACGCGTCACGAGTGGTGGGGGGGTTCGCTATCGTCACGTCTCAATCGATTGAGGCGGTGTCTATCATTGAGAAATGATGATGATGATGTCAGTGTTTCATCAGTCGGTGACCAGGGAAAGTTCAGAAGGAATCATCAGGCGGCAGCAACGGTCTAATAATGAGCATGAGCTCCACCCGCGATGCATCCTTCAGGCGTCAGCAACCGCTTCGCGTCATATAGGAGAACCGCTGTTTAGTGAAAGAAAGGCGCTAGAAGACGTTGAGAGTGCAAAGAAGTAGCCCAACCACAATTGTGGGACGCGAAACAGGCGTAAGAACCTTTCGTGCGTGACTACCGCAGCGCTAGCGTCAATAATTTCCGAGGAATGAAAAATGGTCGACGGATGGAATGACGAGCGGACTTACTATCAGATTGCTACGCTATGACATGTTCTACCCCGACCTGAGGAAGTGTCAATGCTGAAGGAACACTTGGAATGAAATGGCGTAACGAACGCAGCAAACATACTAACCACACCATCTTCTCGTATGTGCGTGTGAGGGCAGGGAAAGTCGAGAAGAATCACCGAGCCGAATATGGGCACAATGGGCAGGTAACCAATGTCCACAGTTGTGACAATTCACAACAAGTAATGTGGAGGACGCCTCGACGTCAAAAGGATAAGTATGTATGTGGGGAGGGCGAACATCCGTCCATTCATCGTTCGCCCCCTTGTCCTCTGATTTCTTGCCTTCTCTAAGGATTTACCTTGTTAATACCCATCTCGCATCACCATGTCTCTTATCGAAAATGTCGTCGTCCAACCCTCCATCCATGATCGTCGAGTGTCGCGTCGACTTCCATGCAACAGATGTGTTGCCGTTATTGAATACGTCCAGGGAACGGAGTGGCGCCTCATCAATGAGCTGGCCAACGAGCACTGGAAGGCGTGTCCGGGGAAGCTACACGCGCGTACGGCGCGCATGCCAGCACGCATCCCCACGTCCCCAACGGACACCACGATCGTCTCATCCCCTTCATCAGCTGCCCCATCCCCAGGTTCAGCCCTGAGACAACGTACCGGCCCAGAGTCCGTCCGTCTCCCACACCCGCATCAAAACGCGAGCCACACCTGGGTTTCGTCCGGGTGCGAGCGAAAGCGACGGACCCTGGAGCAACGAAAGTTGGAGCTCGAGCAGGACGAGTACGCGAAGAACGTGACGAACAAGAGTGTCGTCTGTACTGGCTGTCACAAAGAGATCAGCCTCGACAAGCGATCGAACTATTACCCCGGCCTGTGGCTCAAGCACAGAGGCAAATGCCCCGGCATCGAAAAGCTCGAAGTCAGTAAAAGATGTTTTGGCTTGTAGATCGAGGAGCGCACTGACCTGGCTCTCCCTCTCTTTTTTATAGCGGCAGCGCGCAAAGGCTACCTTGAAGGCGACAGAGATGCCTTGCGACGACCTCGTCCCCGTCCCGCTGCCGGATGGCAAGGGTTGCGGAGACGGCGCGCTGGAGCTTGCCGCGGCAGCCACGTTTCGGCTGGTTCGCCAACACGACTCCGAGGTTCCGTCGAGCGACGACTCGGACGAAGACACAGAAGAGATGATGTTCCCGAGTGAGTCCGTCGTGCTTCATCCATCATGAAGTACTCCGCGCTGAGAAAAAAAAATTGAAACCCCCCAAACCCAAACACAACCCGCCTCATCACCGTTGCTCAAACCATTGACGTTGATGTAGCATTGAACAGCGATTTCTATTTGACTGAACGACACTACAATTTTTCCGACGCCGAGTGGACGTACCGATACGCGACCAAGGACGAGATCACGACCAACCTGTTTCATGGGCAGGACGAGTACACATGTCTGGGAAGCCGACAGGGACAGGGTCTCGGTGCGCACCTCGGCCCGCAAAAGGGAAGTCAAGCTGTCCCTCGTTGTGTGATCGAGAACCGGGTCGAGCTTGAAGTGTTTTCGCCGTCACGTCCCGAGCACTCGCTGAGGTCGACGCAGGAGCTAAGCGAGGTGGTCGCACTGCATACGCTGTCTCAGTAACACACCTGTGCATTGAAAAAAAGAAGGGTGTGTCGAGTTAAGAGAAATACGGGCTAGACGGACCGGCGTGGACGTATCGTTGGTTAATCTGATCGCGATTGAATAGCAAAAATTATCTAATTCTGGTTCGAGGGTATTTACTTATAAACGCCAACTTCTTTCTTTCACGTTGTCTCAGAACATGTCTCTGCGCCACATCCACTGAATAGCAAAATTCGAGCCTCGAGGCAGCAACTGGTGCTACATGAGGCCTAATTGAGGGCACAGGGAACACAGTTTCACTGTTGGCACGTTCAAAGTCTTTCCCTTACCCACCACGACATGCATGAACCAGTACCATACTTTGAGACCGTCCGCGTAAGCAAACGAGCTTCCCCCCTCTATCCCCCTAACAGGCTAACGTTTAAATTATCTCCATCCACACAAGTCATTTTCCAACGTTCCCATCACCGAAGGCGGAGTGGATACTGCGTCTTTTCTGGAAGCCTCGGACGGGCTCGTGAAATTGTTTGGTGCGCCCTATTCCATTACGTCTCCTACTTTCGAAGGAATTTCCCCTGATTAAGTTTGGTTTGTTGTTGGTGGTGGCAGATTTGCTCGGCTCTGGCGTCTTCGGATTTGTCCAAGCAGACATTAAGGGTAACATCGAGGAACGTTTCCATCATTTTTTTCTCTTCTTTGTAGTTTATTCTGGCTTTCCTTTTTCTTTCTTGTGTTTTTTTCCCATTCACAATTCTCTTGCTTTTGGAAGAAGGCTACTTACCTTTCTTATCTCGGTCTCGGTCCATGCAGGGTGTTCGGTCGCGCTATCGAGATGCCTTCCAGAATTCCACAACGCTCGAAAATCTCGTCAGAATCGAAACGTCAGAAGGCCACCGTAACGCAACCGGTTGCCTAATACGCCTGACTCGGTGAGTGATGCGAACACGTCCAAAGGTTCCCTTCCAGTCCAGCACGCCACTAACCAAGCCGAACAAAAAATAAATCCATGTAAAACAATACCATAAAACTAAAAAATACACCGAACGAACGATTGAACGAACGAATTTCAGCGGTCTCATGTTCCTTTGCAAGGCATTGAAACACATGCAAAACGAGCCCAGCCTGGAGCTGCACGCGTGCTTTAAGCGCTCGTACGACGAGGTCCTCAAGCACCACCACACATTTATCGTGCGTTCCTTAGCTGTCGTACGTCATTTTTATACTTTTCTTCTCCTTTTGGACATTCTTCCCCGAACTTTCCGTTGTATGTTTGGAGCCCCGGCGGGGAAGTTTCGATCTTCGACTATGCGTCTGCTTTGTTGGTCAGCATATTGAATAATATAACAGGTCGCCGTTAGAGCGGCTCCCTACCGCCGAGATTTCATCGCCCGCATCTCTCAAGGTGGTGATCAGGAAAAGTTTGGCGTGGAGCTCAACAAGTGGCTAGACGGGCTTGATGTCATCGTCCACCGCATAAAGACCTTCTTGGAGGACGGACAATACGGCAGGGTGTAGGACGGTTAGGTTAGGTTCAAGCATCGAGGTTGTCTCTGGCGCCGTCCGATGGGAGAATCCCGCCGTAACTTGATGTAATAGAATGATAGAATCGCGCCACGTGGACGTGGCACGGAAGACGATATTTTCTTCTTTTTGTGGCTTTTCTCTGAAACTCTAATAGTATCATTTTGTTCCTTGCCTCTCCAATGGAGCAGCTGGTTGGTGTGCGTTTGATGAACGAATGGACTCCGAGTAGGCGAGTCGGACGTGCGCGGATTTTGATTTTTGATTTGGGCTTGGCAAGCCGCGAGGCGTCAATGGGGGTTGTCTTCTGCTTTTCTTTGCTTTGGGGCCAACAACAGTGACATTCGACGATAGAAGTCACGGTCTATCAATAGACGTGACCGATCATTCAACCACAGTACCTAACGGAACAAGATTCTGAGAACCAGGGAGGGTAAGTAGTACGCCGAGCCTTCGATTCGATGCGGCTGGCTGGTTCGCTGGTGGTGGATCAGATCAATGACGCTTTGATACCATTGATTCTAGCCTATGCACCTACGTCAATTAGTGGCAGGCCCTTGAGAAATTCAACGGAGTCACACTACACGATTCGATCGACTCCAAGACTATTTTGCTTCTCCAGTGATCTTGATCGGAAAGGAAATCTCCAAGGACGCGGCGGATACACGGTGCAACTGTAGTAGCACATTCCATTACCAAGTGAGTAGGTACTGACACGTTGATAATTGCCGGTTCGGTGGTACGGACCACCGTGACGGCGGTGACACACTGGTGGCAGGGACGATTCGAGAGATGGCACTACCGTAAATATGGTTACATCGTCAGATCAGATTGCCGGGCGCAGACTCTTGAAGCCTGTCTAGAAACTCTGTTGTGTCCAAGGTAAGTTCCGAAAACACACGCTAAAAAAAAGGACAAGGGATACAGCGCGTGCCTCAAACTGTTAGGGATGATCAGATGCTTATCGCGATTCAAGTAATCACGATCGACGGTGTGTGGCCGGCTGTGGCATTCACCGCGGACCATATGACTCAAAGGATCAACGACAACACGTACAAAGTTCCATCTGTCGCGAACAAAGGAGATTGGACGCGATGGAAGTTGTGGGAAGATGGTTGGATGCTTGATATGATAATGATATGTGATTTGATGCTGTGGAGGGGGAAGCGTGCCAAAAGGCCGAATGAAGGCTAACGAGGCCGCTTCCCTTCCATCCTCCTCTGTCACAGGATGAAGTTGAACGTGGAAGTAGTAGTATTAGGGCATAACGACCGGGAATCCCCTCGCCCCCTCTTCAGGCTCCTTCCCTCATTGCGAGTGAAACCGCGTGGAGGCCGGGAGGCTTAACCATATGCGTCCATCTGTTTTCCTGAGCTTAACTAGTTCATATGTCAACGGGGATCAGATCAATTGAATACAATAGTACGACATGGGGGCGCCGTGACGTTTCCCGGAGATGCGGGTCGAGCATGCCAATTGTTATTACACTTGCTGGAAAAGAGAAGGGAAGGGAAGAAAAAAAATTCTTCACGGGAAATTTACCAAAAGTAAATAATGGAAAGGAAAAACAAACAAATGCGATGATCATACATATGCATCAACAGTCATGGGACGAAGTTTGTGATCACGTTCCATCGAATCAAAAACAAGGACCATCCGAAACGGGTGTGTGGGACTCCCGAAAAGGTTTTTGAGTTGGATCGCGCGCGCGGTTTATGCCGGCGGGAGTAATGTCTTGTCTGAATCATGCGAGCGGTCCCAGGTTTGGGACAGGGAAGATTGCAATGGTGGCACAGGATGTTGATTTGAATGAGACTGAAACACGGGAGAACGATGCCTGGGAGGGATGGGACACAAGTATGGAGACTTGTGACAGGACGACGACAACAATCACACAACCCCCATTTCAAGTTCATTCACACCACGCGGACGACAGACATGGAACGAGCAAACGTTCTAAGAGATCCGTCTTAGACCCGAGAGAGCAAGATGAATGCTGCGAAAAAAAACAATACTGTATGTAAAAGAAGATCAATATAAAATTACAGAGATGGAAAGGGAGTAACCAGGAGGGGCGGTAGCACGTTAGATTGGGCACAGCTAGGAGCGGTGAAATCATGACCGGGAAACCATCGCGTAATATGATAAAGAAACGGCGGGGAAGAAAATGGCAGGGAGAATGAAAACCTGGCGATAAGTTCACAGAACAGCCGATTTGATATCACGTTTCTGGAAATGCCGGAGTGAGTAGCACCACAGGAGAAATGAAACGTGACTGGATACTTCCATGGAAACGTTTCGAGAGTTGTACTAGTTTTTTTCTGCAGACAGGGACTCGAGCTCGTCGTTGTTATCGGCGGTGGGGAAAAACAGCTGGGAAGCGAGGGGATACAAAGTTTCGCCCCGGCAAGGACGGAAAAGGAAAAGGAACGGACATGTGGTTCGAGGACGTTCCTGGATAATTAACGAGAAATGTTGTGCGGAGATTGAAAGTAGCCGTGCGAATTAAGCTTTGGTTATGTTCTCGAAATCCCGGATCTGTGACATATTTTTCTCTTATTTCTGTAGCACACATAAGTATTATAACTCCTTCTCTCCCCCTCGTCGCACTTCTCTATCGCGCGCCCTTTTTTTTGTTTTTTGTTTTCTATTTTTTTCTATTTTTTGTTTTTTTCTTTCTGACATATGGACGTGGACTCTCTTCCGTGCGTGTCTCTCCTCCTCGACGTCCACGGCTGATCTGAACAGAACCGCGCACACCGCAGTGCTACCACTTCCCTCGCATCTCCATCGCTTTCTCCACCCTTGTGCGCATGTCCTTCTGATCCGTCTCCACGCGCACTCACCAGCGCAGTAGAAATCCTCGCAAGCGCAAGACGCCCCCGTCCCAAGATCACCCGCCCGAACTCGATGCCAGGTCCATCAAACCCCTTCCCATAGCACCAAAGGGCGAGTACGAAACCGGGCGCGTCATTTGCGAGGTTTGCGGCGAGGGCGTTTCCTTCCGGGACGAAGCGTCCGGCGGCTTCACTTTGAAGCACTGGGACGCGCATCGCCAACAGTGGTATGTCACGTTCTTGTTCCCTGTCGTATCGCCCATCGACGTACGACCTTCCCACCGCAGTGCCAACACTACCCAGTCCGTTCCAGAGCCGGTAATCTACACCCCAGAGAGCACAGCCGAGGCACTCGCGAATCCGCCCCCGAAACGACGCCGTGCTAAGCGGTCCGAAGAGGAACGCATTGATTACTTGCGTGTAGACCCCTACGTCGCCCAATTCGAGGCCTATCGTGTCTTGTGTGCTTCCTGTGACAAATGGATTCGCCTGCGCCCTAATTCCACGTACTGTTCCATTCCATGGGACGCCCACAGGAAGAGTTGCCTATCGAAGAAAATGTGTGTAGCATCGCTACCTTATCCGGTCTCCACCGAATTTCACATCGTCACACAGAAACACCAAGAACAGCTACGGCTTGGATGAGCGCAATTCGCTGCTCTCAAAGGACCCTGATGTTCGCAAATTCGACGCCGAGCGTATCCTGTGCAATATCTGTGACCAGTGGCTTCCGGTCAGTTCAGATGATCATATGCAAGCTGTGCAAAAATGGTTGCAGCACCGCTCGGTTTGTCAGAAATACGTGCGACAATCTGATGCATCGCCCAGTCAGCCAGAGCCTTCTTCGAGTTCCAGGTGGGTCTTTTGCATCTTGATCGTTGTGTGCACTTAGGCTCGATCATGGAGCAGACCTCGTCCCGAAGATGCACCCCCTCGCTCCGCTGATTCCGGTGAATTCAGTGCTCCGCCTGCATCTAGCTCACGGCATATGTCGCAACCAAGCGCAGATCCTTCTCCCAGCGCCTCCAAGTCCGTTGGAAGCCCGGCTTCTCCCTCTCCCTCGTTCAAGGACCTCACGCCGACCAACTTTCCTCCAGCTCACGAGTCTCGCCGGCGAAACGCCGAACAACGAGCGGCTACTCTCAGGGCAGACGCACTTGTCATGGAGGTCGAACCTAACAGAGTATTTTGTACCCTGTGCAGGAAGTGGGTGCAGCTCAGGCAAGACAGTTCTTACTGTGCATACCCGTGGTTGCAGCATCGTGGAAAATGCTTAGCAAGACAGTAGGTCGTCCCTTTGTCTTTATTCTTCATCTTTCTCACCAGCGGTCCCTTATTTCTTGTTTCTTCCTCATCATTTTGTTTATAACGTACCGCGGGTCTTGTGGCGATTTTAGCGAGAGACGGGCCCAAAAAGCTGCTCAAGCAGCTGACGCGAGGGCCAAAGGTGGTCAACCTGTGGATGACAGCCTTACCGACGATGATGCTTCAGCTGAGGACGAACTCGATTCTGATGAAGGTCCTGCGGATGGACCCGAATCCAACCGAGTAGAAGAGAGGCGTAAGATGAAGGCCATGTCACCAACAGAGCCCCGACTTCCTCCGTTTTCTGCCAAGAAACACAGGACGGTGGATGGCACTGACAACCGACTCGCTCCGCCATGGCCATCAGCATCTGATGCAACAACGAGCGGTGCCTCCTCTCTTCGCAAAATACAGCCCGCACGGGCCATGCGTCCCAAAAGCAAATATGAAGCGGACTATGTCGCCTCGGCGCAATCGGGAATGTCGGCAGGCAGGTTGCCCCGGAGGCTGATCTTGAACTTGGCGGATCTGGACTCCATACATGGCCGGTACGTGCAACTCGCACAGTCATTTCCGTTATTTTTGTTGTTCTTTTATGTTATCGTATTCAACGGAATTGATGATCATTTGCCTTTTTTCCCTTTCCATTTTATAGCATCAATTTCATTTTTTCATCGATTGCATATCTCTTCATGGCTACCTACGAATCGACCGACGACATGACGATATCCTCGTTACTGACATACCTCAACGCCGCCATGCCCCCGGACAAGCATGAAGACTTTGACACGGCCGAGGTCGCCAAAGCCGTCGCTGCCCTTTCTGATAAGGGCGACATCATTTTCGAAGGCGATACGCTGCGCCTTCCAGGCTGAGACGACTATTTTTCGCGGTCGGATACGACCGTTGTTTTGTCTCTGTCTCAGACTTTCCTACTCACCCTCACGCTCTTATCGCCTACCACGCTACGCCACCAGGCGTATTGTATTGTGATTTTCCTTTCTTTGCTCTTTCTTTTCTTGATATCTTGGACGTTCCCTCTCTGCAGGACGCAATGCTTTTCTTTCTTTTACCCGCTTCAGAATGAACAGACCGCGCAACCGGCATACAGAATAATACTTCTTGGACGATTTTCATGTGTCTCTGTATCCGTTCATCCTGCTTTTCATCGTCCTATATCATTGCTGTGTTTATTCCTGATTCCCTACCTTCTGCCTCTTCCACCCTCACACCAGATTGGTGCACCCCTTTATCCTTCCACGCCTCCACCTCCACCGCGCACCGGCCAGCTAGCCTGCTTGTTGCTCGTCTTTTTTGTTTCCGTCTTGCTTGTCGTTGTTATCGCCGCTGTCGTGGTCTTTGTCGCTATTGCTGATACCTGATGCTGTCTAAACCCGCATGTTTTCCGACATCGTTTCTTTTTCTTTTTCTGTATGATAATCCCGCTCCCTCGTCCATACCGAACCCAACCGCACTCCCCATGTCTTTTTGTTGTTGTGTATCCATCAATTGTCCAAAAATGCATCTCACTGTGTCTATCTCTGTCTTGCTATCGATCCTTGCTGTCACTATATGTTATTATATTTATTTCATTGTTCGATTTGGTTTTTTGGCAGCGATGAATGAACAATATGACACGATTTGTACACTACACACAGGTGTGCACGTGATGATAGAAAAGAAAAGAAAAGACAGAGAAGAGTCAACGTGATCGAGTGGGGCAGAGCGAGCGAGCGAGACTCAGAGAGAGGGAATCTTGCAGTGACATTCCTGTTCTGGTTAGCGACGCCTTGGAGCTGCCTTCTTCTTGTTGTTGATGCCGACGCCAGCCCCAGTTCCAGTGCCAGTCCCTGGATCCGGGCCCACGGGCTGCCGAGGAGTTTTCGTTCGAGATCGAGTAGAAAACGCGCGGAGGAAGGAAAACACAGAAAAAAAACAGACCTGGTCTAGAAAGGCCAACGAAACAGTATCTACCCCGGTTGCCTTGCGGTGCTTCTATAATACATACAATACGTAAGTACGCGATGGGTCCAGGGGTAACGCAAAACGCAAAACAGAAGCGGACGGGAAAGGGAGCGGTGGGAAGAAAATGAAACGAAAACAAAACAAAAGAGCGGTCGATCAAAATAGGCAAAACGACAACAAGGACAGAACGAATCAGACGCACCGCTCGCCGCGTGGGCCGCGAACAGGAGGTCCAGGACCCGTCCTCGGCATCGTCGGCGAAAGTGACCCGTTTCCCCGTCGCCACTGTCGCATGTCCATCGTCGAAGTCTGCGATGTCGTCGGTGTCTTCTCTGCACAGTTTGGTAAAAGTGGCGTAACCAGTCGATCGACTCGAAGGACCAGATAGAGAAGAAGACGAATCCCCAGTGGCCCGATCAGAACCGTCATGAGTTACGGTGGTCGACGGCTCGTCACCGTGTCCAGCGCCGCGGATTTCAGGCTGATGATCGAGTGATGGTGCTTGCGGTTTCGTAATATCGACAGCCATAAAGTTACTCTGTTCATCAGTGCCTTTTTCGGATGCGGACAATAACTATAATGTTCAGGGAGAAGCGCTGAACCCACTTTCGCCAACCTCTTCATTGATCCGGCGGGCTAGGGCGTCTTTTAGCTGTGTGATCCTTGCCTCCTGTTGCTTGATAAGGTTGTCACGCTGCAAAGGGTTGAACAAATGATAGTCTTTCCACTCGCGATACACACCCGTTTGATTTCGTTGGTCTTCTCCACTGTTTCCCGGTCGTGGACTGCCCGGGCCTTTTGCATCAACAGAGCTACCAACGCTCTCTCGTCATCATTCTATTGGTAGAAGCTGTCGTTACTTCAAACGAGCGAGAGAAAGGGAAAGTCACCAAATCATTGTTCTCGTATCGGTGGGAAATAGTGGTAGCTCGGTCTGTTAACGTCTTTTCGGTTTCTTCTAGTTCGGTAATGCGCAACCTCAACTTCGCTACTTCTTGCTCATGTTTAGCGGACGGGGCTTCGGCCGCGGCGAGTCGCTTGGATATTTCCTGGATCTGATAGTCCTTCTGAGTAAGCTCTATATGCGATGACACCACTTTGGCATTCGCTTCTTGCACTTGGCTAAAAAGCTCATTTTTTGCAGCCTTTTCGGTTTCCAATAAGGCCTTTAATGCACCTTCCTTGAGGGATGACTCGATCTGAAGGTCCTGGGACAAAGCGGTCTTATCTTCCATCTCCTTTTCCACGCGCTCGAGTCTGGCCTCCAACGATCTGTTCTGTTCCTGCACGTGAATCATCTCGCGCTTGGATTCGACTAGTGTCTCCTTGAATAAGATCAGCGTTGTCGAAGTTCTTTACACAAGGCAGACACCAACGGTAGCCTGACGTTCTGTGGCATGAAGACGCTCCTATGTGAACGTTGTTGTACGGACATTCACGGACAATTGCCGAGTGCTTACTTGCAATTCGGCAACAGATTCCTTTGACGCAGCCAGCGTCACACTTTGATCGTCGAACCGTTCCTGAAGGACCTGCGTGTAATGTAGCAGAAAAAATCATGCAGTGCGAATAGGCTATTCATGCCTTCCACGAGACCTGACCCTCCGCATACCTGGGAAGGATGAGCGAACGCAAGTACTCTGACAACATGGACCCTTACTTATCGCGATACATGTCGAGGTCACGCTTGGCCTCCTCAAACGATTTCAGTTTATCGAGAGACTGATGCCGCTTGGTCAATGTCTTTTCCAGATCAGAAGAGAAGAGAGTTTAATACCTGCTGTGTCAAATGCTTTTCTAGGTCCTTCGCAGAGTCGAGCCGACCTTGCAATTCGTGATTATGATTCAGCGCCTGGATCAGCTCCTCTTCTGCCTTCTGTGCCCTGATTAGAGTTTAGAGAGTCGTACAGTCACTAGACGCGAATGACGGTGTTACCGTGTTTCAATAACCTTCATATTCCCTTCTTGGAAGTCGATCGTATGGCGAAGGGTACGGAGTTTTACGCCCTGGTCTTCAAGAAATTCTTCACGCGCAGTCATTCTTGGTTATGATGGTCAAACCGTGATATCGAAGGGAGTGGAATGGAAGGACGTACTCTTCCTTCATTGAGGTTGTCACAGACTGCGCTTCCTGCAACCTAAGGTGCCATGTATACCCAAATTAGTAATGTCGTCATTTCTGGGTGGTACTATTCACCGCGTCTGTACATGCATCAGTTGTTGTTCCATTTCATAGGCCTTCGCTCTGGCCTGTATCGACTCCTCCTTTTGTTCCTGCCAATATAGAGTGACGTTCGCTAGTTGATCGGCTTTTCGGTTACATTAGCATTTCATTCGTGCAGTGATGACCCTCATACCTGACTGGCGCATTTTGAGGGTCATTGATTCATATCGATTCTTGTCCGCTGTAGTTACCTCTTCCAATTCCAAGATCCGAGCTCGCGCTTCCGCCAGCTCCGTGCCCATGATATGTAGCTTATCACGCAGCAGGTCTGCCACCTGTTGGGCTGCGAAAACGATCGTCAGCACAACTGGCCCCCGACTGACTACCGACCTACTCTTCGAAAGCTCGGAGCGAAGTTCATCAACTACATGTTTTGATTCTGCAGTCAAAACGAGCCGACCTCCGTCGTCAAACATAGATTCAAGTTCTGGAAAAGGAAAAGGACCCAGTGTTCTGAACTGAAAAAAAAAAAAGATAGTCAAACGACAGGACGAACCTCGAATACTGCTCTGCGTGCTATCTCGGAAAGTCGCAAAACTCTCCTTAGTCGCCTTTACTTCCAATATAATTTGTGAGTATGATTTTGAAGAAACCTTCAAATCGTCCAACTCGGATTTGAGCGCGGAGAAGCTACGCGGGTAATTGGGTCAGACTGCTTCAAGAAACTGGCCACAACCCCGTACTTTTTTGCAGCTCTGAAAAGCGCGTCCCGATTCCTTTCCATTATCTGTTTATGCGTGATCTCCATCTGGGCAAGTTTCCTCGAGAGCACGGCATTCTCCTCATCCTCGGCTGCTAATCGGGATTCCAAGTCCTTGATATAGTCACGCTGTACGTTGGATAACAAATAGTACAATCTGCGGGATGAACGAACAGGCGGAGATACCTACCAGTTGTGACATCTCCTTTTGAAGATCGAGCCACCCGGCCTGCATAGAGTTAATAAAGTTCTCGGATGTAACATCACGATCAGAAGAGCCTGGTTCTGCCTTGACTGATCGCTTGTAATAGTCTTTCAACAATGGAGTAGACGAGTTAAATGCGCGCGATTTCAGTCCGACCTCTATCCAAAACAGTCACTTTAGCGGTATACACAACATATATATGCGCATACACTCACCTATTGGCGAATCACTGAGGCGAGATGACGTTCCCTGGTAATGAAACCGATCAGAAACAAATAGGAAATGGAGAAGGGAAGACGAGTCCACTTACTGCAGCAGGCACTAGTGGCTTGCGATCGACTATTTCTGGATCATTGTACAGATGAGCCGAGGCATCGAAACGGTGCGAGTCAATGCGACGCGACGTGAACGGCTGAGATATGCTGCCATCAAAGTCAAAGACCTTCTTCTGTGTATTGTCAATGAGATTCGCGCTTGGCGTGACATCGAAATCCGATCCTTTGAGTGGAGCAGCGGAAGCAGCGCGTGCTTGTTTCTTTGGTTGAGAGGGGGGTGCAAACTTGTATGAGAACATGGCCGTCGAAGTTTAATCACGACGCGACGTGCTTTTCACGTGGTCCCCTTGATCACGTGCAACGTATCTAGGAAACATGCAGTGCCTCAGCGGCTAGGTATGTATGTACATTACATGCTCGATTCTGGCACAGGACTTTGAAATAGATACTCCACGTCTAGATTGGCAGGGGAGTAGACGTGTCAAGATTTGACATACTAGTACGGTCGAACAGTTTCGATCAGTGTCTCGAGCATTTCAAGCATCTACCGTCGTATCGAAGACATTGTGAACCCCAGTGACAGTCGACAACATAAAAACCAACCTTCCTCATGTACATATGTGAGAGAATCATATCATGAAATGTTGCCTGTTGCATGTGAACTTTGATCCGACGAGTCGGATGGTTTGTCATGGCAGGGCCGTGTAGGCAGAATCTGAAGTCAACAATTTCCTTTCTGCCAACTCCTTGCCAGTTGCCACATTTAAACTGGAAATGTTGACGTTTCTGGTCCAACATACCAACCTACGAACATAGATCAACCTGTATACACTGCCCCGGCGAAACCGAAACCTTCGAACACATCATGACAGACTGTACGTCAACCTACCAAAAGGTCATATGGGACTTGGCGAAATCCCTATGGCCTGACCCCACCGCAGGCACCTTCCCACCCCATCATGGTGCGATACTGGGCTGCGGGAACATCACCCCCCCACACACAACAACAACCCCACACCACCGCAACGGGGAGCCGCACGGTTGAAACGGATCCTCATACCAGAGTCGGCCCATCTGATCTGGGCCCTCCGATGCGACTATGTCATAGGGAATCCAACCCACCCCCCCGCCGCGATTACGTCGCGATGGCTCCGCCTCATCACGGCACGACTCGACATCGACCGTCGAATGGCCAAGAGCAACAGAATATCACTCTCGAAAGCAAAAGTACTGCACACTTGGACCACCATACTCCGAGGTAACACCTCCCTACCACCACACTGGCCAACAAACCTTGAGGTTTTAGTGGGTATCAAGCTACCAAGGCCCCCTGACGAAACCGGGGACACCGGGTAGTGTACAGAGCCCCCCCCCCCGCGTATGCAGGGCGTGCGTAAGAGCATTTTCCCTCGGACCGGAGTTCCCTGTGGCCTCCGCCTTAGCGTATTGTGTAGGACTAGACTTGTCAGTTGCTACGCAATAATCACGCTTGTCCAAAAAAAAGGAAATGTTGACGTGGCGGTGACTCGGCAATGACTAGCTCATAACCCGGGACTGAAGTACTGAAGGTCAAGTTGAAGTACTCAAATACCCGGGATCCGTACCCTTCAGCCGCATCTCCTTCACCATGTCCGACGTGCTTGCCAATCCACAGCTGTTTCTCGCAGCCCTAACGACTCGTCAGTGAGCACTGTTTCTCTGCCATTGTGTGTTCGCAGCGTTAATGCAACCAATCATAGACACTGTGTTGTCGCCGGACTCGCTTTCCTGATGTACGATTATTTTCTTACTATCTCTCTTGAGGTAAGTACGTCTATCTCTTTATTTTTACAACTGTTTTCTGAAACCCGGTGTCGAAAGGTGGACTATATCTGGAATGCGCCCTGGTCTGCAGTCAAGGTGGCCTTTCTTTTCAACCGGTACCTCACCTTAGTAGGACAGACTTTCCTCGCGCTCGAAGAAATAGGGATCCTCAGCCACGGATCGAACA